>UXGD01000100.1:0-100935 GCA_900474315.1 Torymus auratus
TGAAGTGTATATCTATATATACTGTATATATAGATATACATTCCTTGCAGTCAGAATAGTGCGCGGCCAACGCTGTACATAAATCCAATCCTAGTATATCTGTGATTAGCACAGCAGCAGACATTCACTTCATCATCATATACTTACTTATCATAACATTTTAAATTAAAAAAATGATATATAAAAAATTTCTATTTCAAAATTTAATGAAATTATTTTAAGAATTTAATTATGTAAGTAGGTAATTATGTTTTATAATCTATATATTGTTATATTATAAATTAGGGTTTGTTTCAAATAAACAAAGTTATTTAAATTTTAGGTTAGAATTTTGTGAATGAATGATGTTGTCATTAAACTTATTGAAAATAGTCAATGTTAAGATATATTTTATGATTAACAATAGAAAACATGAATCATAATATGAGTTCTGAACCAATGATTGAATCAGGTTTACAAGTTATTACAAGGTTGATTGATCGACCATCAATTCAAGATTTAGACAATGATCTTTTTTTCAATAAATTAGAAAATACAGATATAATTGAAATTAGAGGTACTATTTGTAGTGGAGTGACTGCATTATTGACTAAACTTATTGCAAAATGTATTTTGCCATTACAATACAGTGGACTAGATATAGATGTACTTTTAATAAATACAGATAATAAATTTAAAATTTCTGAACTTTTTAATCTCATGAGAACTGAGATTAGTGATATTGAAGGACCAACAAAAGTTGATGACTTAGTAAAAAAACTTTTAAATAATTTGAAGATTATTAATTGCTATAATCACCAGCAGTTTTTCCTTCTCTTAAATTCGTTAGATAATATATTACTAAGGAATAAAAGAGTAGGTTTGATTACAATAGACAGTATCAGTGCATATTATTGGCAACAAAAAAACGATTTGTCATATAATTCATATCTCATTAAAATTTTAAGTATTATTAGAAAAGTGACAATTGAATTTAAGGTGGTAACATTGTATACAAAACAATATCATTTTGTATCAAAGAAACAGACCATGGAATGGAATGAAGCAAAGAAAAATGTACGTTATGAAGTATGCCTAAATAGAAATGAAAATTCTAATGAACTATTTTGCAATGTTAAAACAGGAAAAGACACAAAACGGCTTCGTTACATAATTACGAAAAATAGTATTATATGGATGACATGTAAAAATAAAGAAACTATAACGTAACATAAATTTATATATTAGCTATATTTGTTAACAAAATTTTATCAACCATCTCTAATGGATTTAGTAATCGAGTTCCTCCAAAAGTTATTTTGGGGCAGTTTGTTCCTTTCAAATTTATAATATCTTCTACAATTTTGATTTCATCAGGAGTGATCCCTCCAAGAATATATATTATAATCCAAGAGTTATCACAAGGGTGATTACTTGTCTTGCCTTTTGTTAAATAGCTAAAAAATATAAAACCTTGATTAAGATGCATCTATTCATTATTTTTTTGGTAAGCTTAATTTAAAAGATTTTAGTTTTGCAATTAAAAATCTTTTAAAATTGTATAATTAGAAGACGTACTTAAATCCTGAAGACAAAAGGGAAGAGCTTCTTTGAGTTAAATCTGGAATATCAGGCCTTTTCTCATCTAACAAATCTGTCACAAGTTGTTCTAAAAGACCCACATGCCTAGCCATCTCTCGTAAATTAGGCATTCTCATTACTTGCCTGTTATTAATAAGCAACACATTTATTTAAGGTTTTTATACAAATAAATATAAGAACTTACTTGTAATTTTTCAATGACTTTCTTTGATATAATACTTTATGTAAAATATCCATTATTCGTTCAGTTATTTTAAAAGAAGCATCTTTTGTAGCTTCATCATCTGTTACACCTATTTTCAGAATAATGAATTGTAAAATAACAGCCTATAGAATTTTTAATTATATTCATTAATCAATGATTTACCTAGAAGTAATAAAGTTTGATAATATGCAGATAGTTCATTAGTTAATTCTGTTTCATTGCACTTTTTTATGTCTTCATATATTGCACTGTTCAAAGCTTCTTTCAACCCTTGCTCTTGTTGCTCTGAAAACTTTATATCAGGACCAGCCATAGCATAAAGGTAAATCAAAAGAACTAATAAGTTTTCCATATCCAATCCTCTTGATGCTCGTGTTTTTACAATATTACTCAACTTGAAACACAATACAGTGAGATGAAATTCAATCATAATATTATTTATTATTAAATATTTATAAATTATTTACTTGTAATAGTATACTTGATGAATCTCCACTGACAGCTAAATTTTGCAAAATTAATTTCTCTAAACTTATTATAAACTCAATTTGAGCAGTTTTGCTGGATTTGAGTGATTGAACTACTGCAGCAATCAACTGCAACGAAAATAAAAATAATATTTTAGTTAGTATTTATTAAAGACTACTGTACTTTTAAAAAAACATTACCTGAAGATTTTTACTATTATTACATAAAGATTCTACAGATTCAGCATCTCTGTATTTTTGAATTCCTTTCTCTAAACTATGAGCAGTAATTCTGGTAGATATTTTATTAGTTTTTGGACTTTCTTTATTTGTAGCCATATCAATTAACATTTTGTTTAATGTCAATAGAACATCTTTTTGTTTTTTATTCAAAAGTATTTCCATTAATTCTTTTTTGGTATTTGCTAAACATCCTGGGACCATAAATGATGATGAACATTCCTATTGTCATATTATAAATTCATCAAAACTGTAGGAGAGAGTAAATTAAAAAATATAAAAGATAATAGTGCTACCTCTCCTTTAAGACTAAATGAGTGCATTTGCACTGCAACATCATTGTAATGATGTGGTAGATGAGGTAATGTGCATAAAATTCGTCCTAATATTGATTCAGAGTTGTGACTAGTTGCTGCAGATAGATCAAGTACCCTATCTACAAGTATTAAAGATACCTTTTTTTCACCTGTTGTACGCTATAAAAAAAAGAAGATATTATGTAAAACTATTAACTAATTAGTGAAATAACAAGTTAAAAATAATAATAATTAAAAAATTTACTTTTCTCCTATTTACTGCAGCAGTCAAATTTTCTAATTTTTCTGCAATATAGTTACTAAATTTTCCTAATGAGTAAATTTCTTCTTGTACATCATAATGAGAAAACAAACTATGAAATGAACTTATCAAAAAGTCAACTTCTGCTTCATAATCATCTGCACATTGTTCATCTATAGATGGCATTAAATTTCCAAATGGTGGTGTAACGAATACATCTTTTTTTAAACATGCAATAAAAATAGGCTTAAACATCATAGTAACTCGTGAATTCTGTAAAAATTTTATAAAATTATTATAAAACTAAATAAATATAACTATTTAAAGTAATTCTAATAATTATTTTTGTATACTTCTGTAAAAGTTTTATCATTCATCCAATATAATATGTCTCCCATTAAGGTATCATAACTATTTTCCTTTTGCATATCATATGGCAAAATTGATCTATAATTCAAAACCTTTTTATGTGCTGTACATATAACTGAACATTTGTCAAATTTATTTTTTTCTATGATTAACTTTAATGTGCGTTGATAAAAAAGTGAATCTGTCGATGTAGAAATGATCATAGCATTTCTGGCCTCCGTAGCTTTGAGATTCTAAAGTGCAATAGATAAAATATAATAATTTTAAGAAAAAAGTCTAATAGTGCCATGATTTCACTAATACTCACATTAAAATTGTACAAAGCTAATTCATGAACTGAAACTGCTCCAGCATCTTTTAAAGCTAAATATGCTGAGTCCCCTGTATACCAGTGAAGGCATTCAGCTGCAGAATGATCAATGTAAACCGCTGCATCGTTTACCATTGACAAAACTTCTTTCCAACAAACTTCAACAAATTCCTGTACATCTCCAAACATTTTGATTTATATGTTTTTACTCTTTTTCAAATGTCTCATTCAGTTTCGGCTATTGAATGATCTCTAATATAGTCGTACCCACATAACGTTAAAAATGATAATGTCGTTAAACTTCTGCTATATTATTAATTTTATAAATACTAAATAGTAATGACAACAAAATAAATAACACTTAGCAATAAATAAAATTACGTCACATTTTGATTATTTGTAGATAAATAGTTTTGAATAGTTTGACAGGTTAGTACAGCTTTCAGTACAGCTGTGAAACTAACGAAATAAATATACCTACCTATAAAGACGTACACAACGGCACGCGCGTCGCACAAGCGGTAAATTGAATGATTTGTAGGTAAATAAATATCTATATAAACACCTCAGTCGGTAATGTAGTACATAGGCTTAAGATTTTACGGCTGATCGACATTTTTTTTTAATACTTATTATTTTACCATTTTAATAATTTTAAAAGATAAATTTATAATAAAGAAAAAAATAATGTTCTTAAATATAGAAAAAAGGTTTAATTAGGGAAAAAATGTTTTAAATAATTGCAAGATTATTCTTGTGATATAAATGTCATGTATTTTATGAGAATAAATCACAGCATACAAAATGTATACAATATAAAATAAAATAATACAAAGCAATCGCACTAACATTACACATTTACTTTATGTTAAAATACTTATATCTATAAGTTTATGAATACTCTATCTATGACTTAGATTGACATTAATGATGAACGAGAGGATGGAATATTCATTTATGGCAATTCTGTTATATGTATGCGTGTGGATTTTCATTTTTGTACTTATGCATATAAAAACTAGTTTAACAATAATGTAAGTGGTAACGCGTATTATGATTGATCTACTTCTTTTAAGATGCATTTAAAATACTTAATAATTCTAACAAAGTATCGCATATATGATATAACATTCTGTAGTCCTTTGAAATCTTTGCTGTAGTTTAGAAGTTGTCAGTTTTTCTTCGTTACCATCGCCTCCATAATACCTGAAAATAAAAGCGTGTCCGTTAGTTATATTAAATTTCATTAAATTTTTGCTTTTTCTGCGCATATCTTTCAGAATATAAATGAATACTCGATTTTTCGTTTGATTTTGCAAAGTGTGCGAAAAGCAATATCCGAAGGGGAAAAAATCTTGATTACTCGCATTTCAAGTTCCCGTTCGTTCAACTCAACCGAGTCATTCCGCTTAAATTATATATACGCGCGACTTTTAGCAAAACTTAATTGAATGCAATAGAGATAGAGTTAACGATTCGGACGTATTTTTAAATAAAAAATTATTATATATATCTCTATGAAAGTTTGAACGACTGCTAACTTTTATATTATATTGTACATATAGTTATATACCAATTAAAGAACGAAATTCTAAATTAAAGCACTGCGAGTGCTTATGGTCATTCAAGGTGTCCATCACATATAGCTAGTAGGTACCTAATATGTTTGTATGTATATGAAACATATATACAGTTGCACGTCGTTTGTTTTGAAACTCTCGGCGCTTTGAATCGACGATTCCAATCCGCGACAATCATAAATAAAGAGAAATCAGTATTAATAAAAACCTTCGTCATTGGCCTCTTTGCTGATATCGACGCTCTTCTCTTCAGCCTGACTATTGGCGCTGCCACTGTCACGTGGAGCTGGCTGCTGGGCGCCGATGGCGCTACGCACTTTTGCGAGGGCTGACACCACGATGGCCTTCATCATGTGGCTGGCCGAATCAACGATCGTCTCGGTCTCGCGCTGTGCCAGCTCCGGCCAGAGGAGTTTGCGCTGGAACTGCTGCTGGCGCACGGCGCGTAGCTTCGCCTTGCTCTGAAGGGCCTCAATCGAGCACGACATGTTTATACTTATAGCGACGCTGCGTTGTCTTTTAAAGAACTTGACTAACGGAGCCCTGTGCGAAGGAGCGGCTAGTATACGTCGGTACGGACAGGAGTGAGTGCGACTGACGATGGGCCCAGTCGTTCCGGCTATATTTATAGGCCGATAGGTATGTGCGATTCTCGTAGCTTATTGGCCCTTGACCAGAGTTTTCCCGGAGAAATTTTCACAGGCCCGAGACGCGTCGTGGGAGTAGGAAACCCCGCTCGATTCATATCGGATTGGTGCTAATGTGCAGTTTTATTGCGGGCTTATACCTGAAACTGTTGTAAGACGACGAGTTTCAGGGGTGGTGCCGGCAAAGCACTATAATTAAGCTTATTCGGGTGTTTGGGAAAGTAGGATACCGTTACTGTAATGCTTCCAGACATATACCTGCCTATGTTAGGCCTGAATATTTTTCTAGACAATTCTACAAACTTATTTACTCAAGAGTTTTTAAAAGCTTGATATTCTTCTTCATATAAATAAGAAATATGTTTCCTTCTATTTTTCAAAGGGTTAATCAATATTTGCTATTCGTAGAAAAAAGTTCTATGTAATTAGTATTATATAGCTAGGTGTACCGCCGTTTACTTTTACGCATCCTTTAATTAAAACGTTCGAAATACATTATTTCAAGTCCGTTAGAATTTGATGGAGCTGATATATTTTATGCAAAATTTTATAATCATTTACCCGAAAATCAATTAATACTTACATATAAAGTAATTTTATTCTTCCACAAATTTATATATTCCTCTGGATCAAAGACGTATACTTTAAGCTACAATAATATTTACACTTTGCTATGATATCAAGTGAAAAATGCATGAACGCTTAATCTTTATGTTCTCACCAACTTGAAAAATAAATTTTTCGTCAGCGCTAATTTTATTGTTTGTTCACTCGACAGTTGCCAGCAATGCCTCACTCACGCACATCAAATACATTCTGTCGCAAATCGCAAGTTGAAGTGAAGAGTATAATGTTTAAGTATAATAAAATACACACATAAATGTCTTTGTGTCTTCCGGTAGTCGGTGATAAGATTTGCATGCATGCAACGTCTGTTCTCCAGCGCCTAAGTGTATTTATAACTGTTTCGGTTTTAATCATGCATGACTATTTATAGGTATCAGAATTCATTGTATCAGCAATATAACTACACTGTTAACAATTGTTACCTTATACCCATGAGCATATAATACGTGCTAGAATTTTCGCATACGTATACACTAACACAATTTAACGAGATATTCAAGTTCACAAGTGCCAGAATATTAATAGGGGAGAGGGGGGCACAACAGGGGAGGTCATTGAGTGGCCGGGCACTAAATTTGTCGTATTTTACAATAATTTATTTTATCAAACACTTATGTAAGATGGTTAAATAAAGATATAAACTACTTTCCTGGTAAAAAAATAACAAAAAATTATGACATTTACAAAAATTCTGAACACTTAAAATATTCGATACCTAAATGTTATATTTTTGAACAGAAAATAAAAATTTTCAATTTTGAAAATAGTTCTATTTTTTTTTATTTAAAATAATATATACGGGCATAAGAAACCCTCTATATGAAATGGTTATTTAAGCATTATAAATCGCTTTTTGATTGTGCATGGAAATTTTTAATGAAAAAAGAGTTTTGTTTAAATGTTACCTACTTATAACTTTTACATTTAACCTTTTTGTATAAAATCAAATCCTGCTCAGTTAAAATAAAAAAATCGACCATTTTTGGTACATTTCGGCGTTGAAAATCGTTTTTATGAGTCTAGCTCGGCAGAAACGGATTATACTTGAAAATGTTAAATATGAAAAAGTTTCGTTTTAGTATTATTTATAACTTTTGTATTTAACATTTTTGTGTAAAGTCAAACCTTAGTAAAGTAATAGCCTAAAATCGAGTACTTACTGATGCTTTATTACCTATTTTTCGGCATTGTATTAAAAAGTATTGCTCGTAGCAAAAAATGTTTAACATGAAAAATATGTCTTTTAAGTAGCTTAAGCAGATACGTGGGTTAGATTTTTAATAAAAAATTAATTTTGTACGCATTAAGCTTAAAAATCGTTTTTATCAAATTTTTATTTTCTCTGGCGTTTTTATTTTGCAATGAATTCAGATCAATATAGGACTATCTGGTATTTATATAATTAGACAAGTATCTGGCCCAAGGCACGTGGATCGGTCCAAATTTCGCTAATAATCGAGGAACTATTGATTACATACGAACGTACGGCTGTACATATTATCTCGGAAAAAGCTTAAAATGGACTGGTTTTGGGCGGAAAACAATTTTTATATAATAAATTATAAGTATTTGAGGTGTAACAATTTTCGTTCCGGTGAAAATATAAGACTCTCCCAATCGAGTAGTGGTCGTGTCTAAAAAATCATACTTTTTTGATTGACATTTCTCGAACATGATTCAAGCAGTTTTATTACTTAAAACTTACTTTTATAATTTGATTATTTTATTAATGCTTATCATTGACCCAATTATTTATTTAAATTTTTGAAAATATAAGTTTGAGCAGTTATATATATATTGTTTTTCTTTTATTAATAACATTATATTTTCAAAACACGTTTTGTTAAATAAAACAATTATACGCTATATATGTATGCCTATCTTTAGCCTGATTAATTATTGAAAAATAAAACACTAATCTGTCACGGGAATTTCCGTTAACGTTTAGACAACGTATAGTATAAGAAGACGAGAGACTGTCGACTCAACAAAAGATTAACTATATATATATATTTTTTTTTTTCTTCAAACTTTGGGAACTTTTTTCTCGAAAACTATGGGTCGGAAGGAAAAGTTGTAAAGGACCATTTTTGTTCAAGATGACAGAGAATAGCTTGCAATTTGTTAAAATCGAAAATATAAAATTTTTTATTATTGTTAATAAACAATGTCAATTACCATTAAATCTGACCAGCTCTCGGCGTGGTAACCTTGAAAAATGGATTCAGCATACCGAAAAACATAAAGTAACATCAAGTTACCGAGGGGACTTAAAAAAGTATACGTACCTAGCGCCCGGATTAAGTGCATCTTCTTCTACATCTAATTTAGTTTTTTAATCTACCGCTTTCCTAATAGGGATATTATATTCGTTAATTAACGCAGGTTTTCATTATTTTTTTACAGCTGAAAAAATATCAACTCGGAACCTCAATTACATAAATACATGTTAACGATCCTATTTCTCGCATTGGTAGAAAAGCTAAGATAAAAAAACGTTTTTTTAAACGTTTTTATACATATATATATTTCCAACAAATTTGAATTTTTTTTACTCGATATAAAAATGACCCTTTTTTAAGATCCAAACATATCACAGTAGACAAGCGCGGTCGCGCCTAATAAACCTATAATCATTATATAGCCGTCTGAGCTTATAATCAGTCTATCCTCTGGGTGAACGGAATCGGAAACAAAATGTAATTTGGAGTTTGAATGGTTCCCATTTTTCTGTTGCATTCTCATCCCTATATCCCTAATTAGTCCCCCGGCCAAACAGCGCCGGGGCCATACAATCACGGGCGGCCCGCAGAGGCGTAGCTATATAGATGCGGTTTACGCGTAAATAGGTACGTGTGCGTGTGAAGCGTCCGTCTCCTGTCCCACAGCGCGCTCTGTTATGTTCACGCGCGCATCGCCGTACGGGGAGCGAACGACCGGGATTTACGGTGTTTATGGACACACCGGAGGCCTTTAATTTTCTGCAGGCATTTCTGCTGTCGTATTTTTTGCTCGGGGAAATTAGCGGGATTACGCCCCTCGTGTTAATGATTCGCGATGAAAAAGTGCCTTATGATGGATAATACTTATATATTTTCGTCGATGTACATTCTTTTGATACCAGAGCTATTTGCATGCGAAATCTGCGTTGGACAGAGAGAATATTTTAATTCTTTTTGCGTTTTGCGATTTTGATCTCGGGCGCGTATACGTATGATAGTCTATTAAGCGTTTTATGTATGGTTGTGCTTTTGTTCGTTGTGGTACTTAGGTAAACGTGATTAATTTATCAAATGTATAATGTAGTTGGCAGCTATTTTTAAATCCTTTCGACGATCTAACAGGTTGTTTTTTCTGCAGACTTTTCTACCTGCGCACCGTGATTCACGAAGATATTCTCGGAATCTGGGATACCATCTCGTCTCGCTGATTTATGAATCTTGGTATAATAGTCTTATGTTATTGTGATATATTATCTATGCAGTTAAAAGCGTATTTCAACTTTTAGCTTCCTTATTTTTATGATGAAATCCCTTAAACAAGTCTGATGTTTTTTTTATTTCAATGTAGGTTTATTGTTCCTTTAAAATTTTTCTTTGAGCGAAATTTTTCTATTATTTGAATAGGGCAAGGACAATAATGAACGGGACGTGGGATATCGTGAGAAGAAAAGCAAATTGATGTATCATTCAAAGAGCACATTTAATTTATTATAATATATAATACAGACTAAGTTGTCACGCGTCCGCCATTTGATCGGCGGACGCGCAAGAGCGCAGCGTCGTCATCATCATTCACTTAACAATTAAAATAAAATAATTAATAGTAGAAGTCGTAGTCGTCCTCATCCTCATCCTCTCTCAGTCGTTCGCCAGTGGGAATGCCTTCCCTCTGAAGCTAGCTGCAAGAGACATAAAAAAGCTGATGTTAGAAATTATTCTGTCGGAGCAAATTATTGTCAATCAAAGCACGCGTGTGTCATATAATAATTCTACAAGAGAGAGAGAAAAAATGAACTCACCATTGGGCTATGCTGTGAGGTCTGCACGAATCCGTGGGCTTGTCGTAAGCGTAGCCGGTCTGGCAGTTGATCAGCTGGGGTCGACGGCTCCTGCACACGACGACGGACGTGCAGGCGTCGGTGAGCCGGTGCACCTCGCCGTTCTCGCACGGCACCTTGGCGAACTCCTGCGGGATCGTGTGGCTCACCTCCCACGGGTTCTGGATCGTCGAGCTGTCCGAGTCCTCCTCGAGCTCGGCCGCCTCCTGCGCCCACCGACAAGCTATCGGGTTAGTGCGTGACGGCTCGCGTTACGCCGCGGGGGATACGTGTCTCGTATAATCTCATTTTTTACCCAATTATGCACATGCCGACGCGTCGAGTCCGATGCGCAAAAGATTTCCTTGCAACAAAACGGAAACACGGGGGACTTTTTTTACGAGGAGCGGCTCTAAAATTCGCGCGTTGCGGGAATAATACGAAGCTGCTTTATATATCGTTATGTATACTAATCTCCGGCGAAGTTTACGCATTCGTTCCGAGTAAAAGCGTTTTACGAGTTTCCCTGTGCTGCATATTATATAAAAAAAAGAAAGAAACGAAAAATCTTATCCTTCGAAATCAGAAAAAAGTGTTAAAAAAAGGAGCCCTTGAGACGGTCCATCCGAGCGTGCGTCGACCCTTCTCACGGGCGTACACGTGTAAGCGACACCCGAAAAATCAGCTCTAATCCGATCGAGCGCATAAATCGCAGTCTGGCCGAGCGAAAAAACCAGTTCCCGCCGCCGCAAAAGGACGAGTACATGTGCATACCTTCTGCGCCTGGATGTCCTGCTCGAGTTCCGAGTGGAGCACGGCCTGGCGCTGCTGCCAGAACTCGGGCTTGGCCCTCAGGAAGTTGTTGGTGTTGTAGGGGTTCAGAGGGCCAGGGAGCTCCGGCCTGTCGGGGTCGTAGGGTGGGTTGGGGTTCGGGTTCTCGGGCTGGGGCTGGCCTGGGTAACCGCCGCCGTTGCCTCCGCCGCCACCGCCGCCACCGCCGCCAGGTCGATTGGTCGGCTGCTGGGGAGTCTCAGTGGTGGGTGGGAGGGGCTTCGGCGTCCACGCGCCCTTGCAGTCCACCTTGTTCGGGTAGTCGCAGACTTGCGTTTCCTGTGTGCGGAGAAGTAAGAAAATGATGTTTACCTATTGGTTTGGGAAATTAGAAAATGTTGTCGGTATGTACTTAGTCGTTTTAAACCGATTACGAAGACGCCACTGTAAATGTGAACACACCGGCCTGCCGGAAAGCCTATATATAGGCCCGACCTCTGACATGAACTTTGTATATAGTTGATACGTGATACAAGATAGTAATTTGGCCACTTTTAAAGGGCCGTTTAAATGTTCAAATTCCGGTAGTTTAAAGGTGAAAAGGCAATGCTAATGGTCATATTACACGCTGGAGAGAACGTTTAAAATTTTGAAAACTGAAAGTCCAAATTAGCCACTCTTAAGTAACAATTAAAAACGTTAATGACTATAGAATCTATAGATCAACATTTGCGAAAAATCTTATCAACAAGCTCCGTCAAATTATCTATTATTCAAAATTCAAAACTTTAATAAAACTTTTCAACATGATATACTTAAAAATTTTCCCGAAAAAATCCGTTAACTTTGGTACCGGACAACGTGGCGACGCGCGATGCCCGCTCTGATAAGACAAAAGCGCATTCAATTCCATGCAAATAAAGGCGCGTCGTCGAGCGGTTGCATCTCTCTTTCTCCTCTTTTTCTCGGTCGCGAGCGTGAATCACGTCGCGCATCCCAACGCAAACACTTGCCCGCGCGTATACGGTCTCGTGCCACGCAGAAAAAACGTCGCCTCGAATACACACACAGCATATTTACGTCGTCGCTATAAGCCGAGAGGCAAATATCCTTGCAACGATAAATTCGCACGAGTGGATAATTGTGTAACGTTATATGGTGCGAAGAAGGAAACGGGCGAGTGGTGTCGATGTGGCCGATAGGGTTTCTTGCGGTCCGCGCGGTGCAGCGACCTGCGTGTGCCTCTGCGGCTTTCCGAAAAGTGCGTTTACCTGGGTCGCGCAAAGGTGGCGGGTGACTGTGTTTAGCGTGTATGTGTGTAACGAAAAATTTCATGTTTTTGTGGCCCGAAAGTTGATTTTAAATTTGTACAACCAATTTATATATACAGTATGAGAACGAACTTTTCCTTGTAGAAGTCGGAAAATTGGTAAAAATTATATAAATGAGTATCCATGTATCCTTTGTGTCATTGTTACAAATACTTTTTATACAGAATATATATTCATTTAAATTTTTTGCAACTTTTATCACGGGTTTAATCTTTAATCATCAAGATCTTTAAGACTTGCTATCTCGTCGACACATTAAAAAAGAATGTTAAAAAATTTCTCTTTTGAATCCTCACGGGATATTCTTCGTCAAACAAAAATAAAACTGTTTGGTCAGGCAATCTCGACTCTATTTCTTACAGCGAGAAGATGAAACAAAAGGATGCCTTCGATCGGAGTAGATTTAATTAAAGCCAAGCCCTGCGCAAAAAGGTTCGGAGAAAAAGTTTCCATTCCGATCGTCATTACTTTTTTTCCCTAGCCTTTCCCGCGATCCGAAGAATCATCCCAACTTACCTCGCTGAAGACGAGTCCACGGGGACACTGGAACTTGTTGGGCACGCCGGCGACGCAGACGAAGAACTCGGAGCAGTTCTTCGCGTTCCTGTGGATGCCGTTGAGCTCGGGGCAGCGCTTGCTTCCGTCCACTAACGGCGGCCCTGTGCGAGAAAGGGGGGACAAAAAAAGCGCGTCTCTCGTCAAGTTCCTTCGCTCGTCGCGGCTCACTTACAGGCCTGAGAGTAATGATTCGCGCATCTCTGCCACCGCGCGCGCAAAAACGCCTTCTCTCTCTCTCGAGGGGAAGGTATGGATGCAACGAGAGTTTGAAAAATAACGCCGCTCAGAATGTTTTGGAAGGGGGATGTTGTAAAAACTAGCGCGCAGCTGATTATAATTCAAGGATGAGACGCGATAAAAACTATACCATGACCGTGTAACATGAACTGGTATGTTTTATATAAAAGTCCGTCTGAATGCAAGTTTTTTTTCCGATGAAATTACTGGAATCCTGCATTATTAGTGTAGTACTATAAATTTATAGATACAAATCTTCTAAACCCCGAGATAGCTATGAAATTTCGAAAGAATTTACATATAGGAATAAAAGACTCACTGGGCGTGGGCTTGGGTCGGTTGCCGCACTTGACGTTGTAATCAAAGTCGCAGTACTGCTTCTTCTCGTTGAAGAGCAGTCCGTTCGGGCAGAGCTGCTCGATGGCCACATCGTCCCAGCAGTTGATGTAGTGGGAGCAGCTCTTGGGACTGGGGAACTGACCGCGATCCTTGAGGCAGCCCGGCGGTCTCTGGGGCTTTCCGGGCTTCGTGCCCACGGGTGGCTCTGGGATCTCGTTGATGTTGTCTCCACCGGAGCCGCCGGAGCCGCCGGAACCTCCCGAACCTCCGCTACCACCGGAGCCGTTTCCACCGCCAGAGCCTCCGCCGCCGCCGATGCCGTTTCCACCACCAGAGCCTCCGCCGCCGCCGGAGCCGCTTCCACCGCCAGAGCCGCTTCCACCGCCGGAGCCGCTTCCACCGCCAGAGCCTCCGCCGCCGCCGGAGCCACTGCCACCGCCGGTGCCACCGGTACCTCCGCTACCACCTTGACCTGGGTAGCCACCTTGGCCGCCCTGACCAGGATAACCGCCCTGGCCGCCCTGACCAGGATAACCGCCCTGGCCGCCTTGGCCGGGGTAGCCGCCTTGGCCGCCCTGACCGGGGTAACCGCCTCCGCCGTAGTATTGGCGGCCTTCGATGGTCTGGGCAGCGGGTACGGGCTCAACTGGGGAATTCACAGAGTTTTGGGGATCCCACGGGAGAACCTCGGAAGAACTCGACGAGCTGGCTGTAAGGGTAGTGCGAGATATATTTTTTTAATAATGCACATTAACTTTTTTATGACTAAGCAATTATTAACCATTAATAAATATTTATCTTTGAACAAATATTGTTTTTAATTTTAACGAATTAAAAAACCAGAAAATTTCGAAAATATTATTTTGAAATATCAATTAACGATTATTTCAATGTTATGAAAAAAATTTTTATAAATATTACAAACTATTAATAATTTAAATATTTTGCAAAGAAATCCAACGGTAAATCGTTTACCCTTATACAAAACGGTAGGCAAGAAATAAATGCCGAACAATCGTCCATACAAATTGAAAAACAACGACAACCGGCGACTCGCGCTAAGAGTGCACTGTAACCAGTGTTAATTCAGCCAAGCTTTCACAGCCTCCCGTACTTACACGCACACAGACACAGAAAAAACGAAGCCGGCGAGTGGAAATACCTCTAGCTCGCAAAAGAATTCAATCCCCCCATTCAATAAAAGACAGCGGGGTACAAGAAGCCATTGGCTTTTTGCGCCGCTTTGTGCGCTTGCGGGCGCAAAAAGCCCCGCGGCTTGGCGATCGGCGCCGATAGCCGATCCATTAGCGCTCTCTCTCTCTCTACTCACCGTCGTTTCTGCGAAGTTGCCTCCCCCTCATGGGCCTCCTGGCCTCCGTCGTCGCTCCCAAAAGGAGGCAGCAGCCGCACAGCGCGACCGCGAGCAGCTTCATCGTGCAAGAAGCGTGCGACAACAGACACTTTTTCCTCCGCCTAGTCGCGTATACAGATTCGCGAAAAAGCGCGCGTTTTCTCTCTCTCTCTCTCTCTATCGACTGTTTCTTCCCGCACTTGGGAGAGGATGCGCGTGGCTCGTATCGCAGCCCGAAGATGCGCTGGTCCACGGACGACCCAGGGCTTACATAGGGCTGCCCCCACCACCGCGGCCAGCGCGCTGCCGCTGCCGGACGGCCACGGCGCGCAGGACACGAGCCGCCGTGCGCCGGGCAGCACGCAGGACCCCAATTACGCGCGGCCGAGAGAGAAAGAGAACGAGTGAATCCTCCTCCCTCCCTCGCGCTCTCCGCATCGAGAGAGAGAAAAAAGGCCCCGACGAGAGAGGAGAGGGTGATACCGAGTTATGGGGATACGCGTGCGTTTTTTCCTCCTTCCAGAGAGCCTCGTGAAGGTCGACGCGGTATCATCTCGCGGGAGAAGCCGTTTCGTGGATTCTAGCAACAACCCTTCTCTAGTGCTGTATATACATATACGTGCGGCTAGAACCGGTCGCTCGCGGTCGCTTTGGGGCCGACGCACGGTTGACGAGCTGATTCGCCCGATTTTTACGCCACTTTCTGCGAGTCCTACGATTATCGCCCGCCGCGGAATTTACGCCGACGTTAATAGTAATGTTTGCAGTGCGCGTCGGGGCCTCATTGAGTTACGCGATCGCTGCGGGTAATTATTCCTTTAATGAGTTTCGCACGCGCGCGATAAGGTATATATATATATGTATATATAGTCTAGTTTTAATGGCTCGCGTGCTGATGAATGAAATGGAGACGGCTGCGCATTGACAATTTATATTTTATTACGGGGAGGGATTGTTCGTTTTTTTCCCTTGGAGAGGCACCCCGCGAGATTTTATGGGGTATCGCATTAACAGATCTAGATAATGGGAAAATGGTAATGTCCGAGGCTGGCGGTCTGGCGGAATGTAAATGGCCGCGCTGTTTTCCATAATTTCATCTGAATTATTCATTCTTCGAAAGTTCCTGCAATATCAGTATTGTGAAAAAAAAATGTAATTGTATTATCCGATTGGTCGCAGGTATTCAAATTACGTTTCAACGAAAACGATCGCAATTTGCAGATTCAGCGATACACACACGTCGACGTATTAAGCCAAAAGGGCTTACATTCAATCAAGATGTAATTCTATTCCTTAGCGCTGAGCACCTGCTAACTCGCGAGAGGATACTTACATTCCGGCAGGCTTTAAACCCTCCAACTGCAACCGCGCGAATATTTCCGCCGCTTACCCGCTATTTCCCTAGATCGTGCGCGGATGTCTCGCTATACACGATCGACGCTTGCAGCTGCATACCTAAACAAATAAACAAACAATCGCCGGCACTCTTCGCGTCAACTCGCGCGCCTGCACCCCCCATCACTTGCGTCAAGCTCACGCGTTGCGGCCGTAAATCTCTCCCTTGACACGTATACAGGAATTTTTTAATGGCTCAATCGTGCCGGCCCGCGGGGGCAAAAACTCAGCGCAAAGTCGCGAATGAAAAGCCATTATCCAGTCGACGTGGTAGATAACGAGAGATGGATATAGCGTGAGAGATGCACGTGTGGAAAAGCTCGAGGTGGATAATACCTTAAGTGAGTCTATAATGAGCGGAAACGACCGGCAACTGCGGTATGCTGCGGTAAACTGCGCATTTTCTCCCCCCGCGCGACCGAGTGTGTAGATTTTTTGGGGGAAGATGCGAGTAGTGACGTCAATCGCAGGGGTGTTTTTTAGTAATGACGCCGTCGATTTTTCGCTCAAGTACAATTAGCAATTGAATTAACGTCCAGGTTGAGGTGGGAACGAAATTGCCGGCTTTCAAACTAATAACAAGAGTTGAAAGATATTCTTAGCAAGGGACAGCAGCGTCCAAGTGGTCCATTTTCACTACTTTTATACCATTATTTTACTATTATAAATTTCGTACCCATACTGTATCATCATCGTAAATAACTTGGGTTTATTTAAAACGTTGTAAAATAATGTTTTCAAATCCATTGATGAAGTTTTCCTAAACGCTAGAGTAGAAAAAAACAAAAAACGTTATCGAACATTACTTAGTCGGAATCCAGTTCTTGCATAAAATATTATGTGTACCGAGGCTGGCCTAGCCGTCGCCGTAATTGAATTTCTGCGTTTCGCAGCTAACGATGTCGTTTCCCAGTTCCCGTGCGAACATAATATAGTCACGAGCCTTTGCGTCGAGCCAATGAGATGCGGCGTTTTATTATCTAATGAAGAGTAGTCCGCGATCGAATCGGGTGCGAGTGAAAACTTTTTCCCCCCCAATGAATTCTTAATTGACTTTCGTTCTTATCTGTCGATTGCATTAACGGTATTTTTAAATATACGACATGGCTGGTATAAAAAGAAAGAATCAACATCGTTATGGTAATAAAGATATACGCTGATAGAAAAATCTGTTTTGTTTTTCGAACTTGAATCAAATTGACAAACATTGTAACCTGATGTTCTTAAAATTGTCTCGAAGTATATGAACGTTTATCGGGAATTGTATGACATAAATTTTTAATAGTTTTTAAACTACGTTAAATATCATATATTAGCAAATCGTTATCTACGTATGATACCTATAAAGTATAACCTTGGATTTGGATCATATAACCATTTGAGTTATTTAAAAAGTCAAATGAAAATTTAACCTCCCCAAAAATAAAATTAAAAGAAACGCCACTTTTTGTCACAGATACCTCTGAATTATCCTCTTTCTGTCCCTCTCTCTCCTCTACCTACACATCCGCTGATTCACTCAATTCAGCGAGCATTTTTTCCCCCCTCGCGAAATTTTCGCATACGAAATCAGGCGACGTCGCTCCCCCGGCGGGTAACAAACGTCACCTCTCGCCCGCGATAAAATAATTCAGCGCTACGCGCACGCACGCAAGAATTTTCCCTCCTCTGCCGGCTCGCTCCATTACGGTGCGCCTACTAGTTGCTCGCCATTTACGGTAAAATGTGCGCGTTTACGTAGGTACGGCGCAGAAAATGCAAAAAGCTCGCGAAAAAGACGAGTATACGAGGAGGGGGGACGAGCCTCCTCTTTTGCGCCTTCCGAGAAAAACTCGGAGCGCGAGTCGAATGTAACTCAGGAAGAGGGAGAGAGAGGGAGATAAGGATAAGGCACTTATTATGCGCGGGACCGCGTCGTTAAGAGGAGAGTCGTTATGAATTTCGCGCGTAGGCCGCGGCGTAGGTAAGAGGAGACACGGCCGGCTACTGATCCGAGCTGATGTTTTATGGGTTCAAGCGTACACGCGCCTGCCTTGATGTTTCTAGCTTTCGATTTGGCGCGGTTAACTCTTTCGTTTATTACAATATGGAGTCGCATGTTATTTTGTTGAAGAAATAATTTTATGGAATCGCGAGATAAGTATCGATGCTGGGAAAAAGAGTTTTACACGGAAGGACGCCAAGAGCGTGGACATGACAACATACTTGGTAGTTCTAGTCTCGTTTCGTCGTGACGCAAGTGCATAGCGATTACTCCTGGTGAAAGAAAAACGTGCCTCTTCCTATACCGATCGCCGGCTGGTACCCAGTATAAAGTCATTTTTCTCGCGAGCATCTGACTCGCGTTCCGTGTACACCGACAAACGCAGTAGCTTGATTTACCGCATTTAACGGGTAATTAATGTAGTTTTTCATCCATTGTCTACGACTAGCAATCCATTCCCGAATATGGCCCCACCCAGAGCCCATTAAATCCTTCGCCGAGCTGTAATTCTTATCCAACCCACTTATAATATATTTTCTGGAAAAAAAATCCTATAAGCGGGCGTATACATACATAAGTTTATGTGCAGCCAAAAAGCCTCATCAGCATACTGCGCACATCTCAGCAATAATTCGCAGAACCAATTAGCGCGCTGTTTAATATTTCATTAGGAACCGTAATCGGGCTTTATTTTCCTCCCAGGACTCTCCTCCTCGCCCCTTTTACCGGCGGTATCGCCGAATTCCGTTACGCGCAGTCGCCGCAGCGAGAAAGAGAAAGACACGTCGCGGGAATAAACAAAAACGCACTTTTCAATATATACCTTGTAACTGTATATACCTATCGCACGCGCATTCCCGAATTCATGGTCTCCAGGACAATTATAAAAATTTCGATGCGTTGCTTAGTCATTGAATATGCGCATCTGTGTCCTTGCCCCAAAGTCCCGATATTCGCGCGTATAATAACGATTGTCGAGTTTTAACGTGGGAGGCGGTCCTTTTTGCGCGAGAATTATTTTATTGCACCTTAATCGTGCTTTTTATCTTTTCCTGGTGTTAGTTTTCTTGAGTTAAGATGGTAATTATTTCGGCAACAATATCGGCTATTGTAAATACTTGGAAGAATTTCTTTATTCTGAGTTTTAAAAAGTTGTTTCTTTTTTTTAAACAGGTCATTTGCATGAAGCCGACTATTTTTATAAAAATGATTATTTAAAACTTTACGTAACCCCGCGCACAAATGAAAAATTCCGAAAATATTTAATAGAATAAACAACAATATAACATGAGCCGTCACACAAATTTCGACCGGTTGCATCAACCTCAATGCTAACAGATTGCACAATCGATAACGCGTCGGGCAAATGCGCAAAACAAGCCGGGCGCTGCATCTCCACTCATCTCGATTCAGTTTCCGCTCGGGCTCTTTAACTGTACTCACCGCGTGACTCTACGCTTTTTTCCACTCCCGCATGGCCGCATCACGAAAACCACAGCGCAAATGCAATTAAACGTATGCACAGCCGAAGCCCCGAAATATATATAATAACGATCTCGGGGCCCGCGCTCTGTCCTTGCGCGCTTACGTCACGCTCGCGCGCAGCTTCTCGCAGGGAGTACAGGCGGAGTCATCGAACGGCAAAGTGCAGCGGCCGGCGTGCAGTAGAAGCCGGTTTGGCGCGCTCTCGCGCGTGCGTGATTGTCGGCCGAGCGAGAAGAAGAAGGTAGCCGCCGCCGTCGGTGAGAATGGCTATTATTCGAAATTAAGTGCCGACGAGTCGGTGTCGTGTGGGCACGCGCGAGGCCTTGGGGTGGTGCTAGTTTACGGGGTTGTTGGGGCGCAATGGATGGCGGTCTTGCGTTACCTCTGCCCGGCTAAGGGAATTGTTATGGCCGGGGGATTGTTTTCTAAG
Organism: Torymus auratus; assembly: GCA_900474315.1. Classification (NCBI taxonomy): domain Eukaryota; kingdom Metazoa; phylum Arthropoda; class Insecta; order Hymenoptera; family Torymidae; genus Torymus; species Torymus auratus. The sequence goes on from UXGD01000100.1 coordinate 20,505, forward strand.
TAGCTGCGCGCGCAACGTCGGCCCAGAGGCGTGGGATTCCTTTCCGAGTGTTTATTGGGCCTTTAATTTCTCCGATAGCTCGGTGCAGGGCATTATATTCGCGATAATAATTCTAATGAAATTTCGTATTCATGGGACGGCGTTTAAAACCAACGGACGGTCGAAATGGCGTGATAACGTATTCAAACTCGATCGAAAACAAGCGGGGCCTCGATTAAGTGTAATTTTGGCAGGATAATAGCAATGTGCGTATACGCATAACATCATATTATACCGAAATTCCCGGCTGTATAATCCCTTGCCGAAAAAAGGAGAAGTCAAAGAGGCCGGTGCACATCTCGTTACCGGGCCTGCACCCAAAGACGCTCATTTACCTTCTAAAGAATAATGAGCTGAGCCCCTTTATCCCCTTCACGCGAAAAGGTATTTTTTCCGCATTGTATATGATACATAAGAATATTCGCATTCCAGCATGAGCGAAACTATAATATACACAGCTGCGCACGTGTGAGCACGCGGTTTTGTTATATATTCGTTCCTCCTCTTTTGAGTGTAATTTGCCACGCGCACGCGCGCGTATACGTTTACGCCGTCACGTTTGGTTCGTCAACCTGTCCCGAAAAAGCTCGGGAGCCTGAATTTTCGCGCGATTGAGACGTGTGTACCCATATCTGCGGACGTTAAAGGCGCAAAAACCGATAAAGATGTATTAAGACGTGACGTTAACAGCGCCACTACCTCCTGTCCCATTTAACACTAACAAAACTCCCCATAAAAAAAAACACACAGATTCTCTACCACAGTCAATAATTCACCGATGACGTTAGACCGGAGCGAAGCACCTCCAGCCCTCGCAAACTAGCTAGATAATCGACTCTCTACGCGTAGCCTGGTAGCAGCAGGGAACCAGTTTCCCCGCAGCGCGCGTGCAGTGTTGGTTTCTGCAAATTGGTAATAATAAGGCGCAGCGGCTTTTTGCCGGTACGTATATCGTCGGATGATGGATAAGCCTGTGGGAGCCTCGGCGCATGAACGGTGCACCCTCGACGATATTTATGGCGATATTTAGGAGCAGGGAGTTTATTAATGGCTTTCGGGATTGATTGATTGGGGAATTTGGGTAGGAGAGTGAGCTGAGTGTGATGAGGGTCAGGATTTTACGAGTTCATATATTGTTATTAATAATAATTAGACGGAAAAACGAGATGCGAAACACAAAACATGCGTATAAATTGGTATAGTATCATCTCAATCTTATTCTTTACACACGTGTACAACGTAAATTTTTAATTAATTTTTTTATTTAAGTTAGTTTTTCATTTCAACTTGTAAAGGACAACTTGTTAACTTATATATGAAATTGCGGCGAAGAATCTCAAAAGCTACAGCACATATTTAATTGACAAGTAAAGAAAAAACTGCGCAAGAACTTTTCCTCCTCGCTGCACCTTAATTACATTTAATTATATCAGTGCAATTTACTCTGGAATCTCGGAAATTAAACTGAAATAGTAGTTCGTCGAAAAACGAAGCTCTCTGGCATATACGCGAGAGACACCCTTTGCAAAACATCGTTAATCAAAGTCTCGTGAGCCTGAAGGATTTGGCAGTATAAAGCGACCTTTGCGGCAGGTAGCTGTGCGGCGCGGGCGGGAAAAAAATTCCTTCGCGGGTCGTTCACACCTCGCACCCGCATATAATGCCTTTTCATTAAAGCGATAAACCGCGAGCGGTTTGGTGTAATAACGCGCGACAGGCGGGCATTACCGGAATCTCTGTTCGACAAGCTGCAAACAAGCGCGCGCGAGCAGTGTCGGCACTTGGTTAATACACGGCCGAAAATTCAATTACAACGAATCCATACGCCATATATAATACATCCAGTCAATCGGGCAGGAGCGTCTCGCAGCCTTGTCAAGGCAATTACGTAATTAATGCGCCGAATAATCCGTTATCGGCGAGACGCGACGCCTCTGCTGCTGCACGCGTGCGAAAGGCTCGCCCGAGGAGATCTGATGCGCGGAGGGAAAAGGAACATCGCGAAAAGAAGGACCGCGCGAAACGAGTTCTCGAAGAATTTGGCCGCACGTGTGTGTGCGTGTGTGCCACCGGCGCGCGCGAGAGAGGTTTATGTACTCGCGCAGGCCTCGTCGCCGTTGTCCGCGTTTGTTTTTGCTCGATTTATCGCGGCCCTTCCGAGGGCGAGTTGCATGCTGTAGCGCTCACTTGCCCGCGAAAATAATGCTCGTATTTCAGGCACAAAGCTGCAGTGCGAAGGAGGAGGCAGCCCGCACGTGCGAGCACGCGGGGATCTATGTAGGGGGTTCGACGAGCGTTTGTTTGCAGGATTCTCAATTTGTAGGTCTTTTTTGGCTTTAAAGTAAGTAAACAGTGCCGAGTACGGTGAGGGTTAAAGATAGAACCGACAAATGTTTTATTCAATGGATTTTCTTCAATGGCGGCGCATTCATTTCACCGAATTGCGTTAATATATATACATTCAAGAGCTTTTTAATACACTGTTTAATCTTTGAGGCAGAATTTTCGCAGTATTGGTGATCGGTTATTATTGTTATTATTGAGTCAGAGCAGAACCTTCTAGTATTGCATCGATATTTGTGATTTTGAGGAACCGTTAAGACCCATTACAGATATTGAAATTCGTGGAATTCGCAATCGGGAGATACTGAAAAGCGACTTTTTTCAACAAGAACGCTATCGTATACATAACATTTAAATAAAGTCAACCACAGCGATCTTATTCAATTGCGATAAATGACCAGCTTATCAAGGCTACCTCCTACAATTTAAAGCATAAAATAATATAAAAAAATTGATCAAGTGTTGATTACTACAGAGGGGAGAGAGTTATTAAAATGATTAAATGAAACTTGACTTAACACTGCATAGGACTAATAAAAAGATATGCCATTTTCTACATACTAACATATATTTCATTTAGGATGCATTTTTAAAAAAAATCAGGATTCCATGCTCTCAATTATAAAGTGAATAACGAATTTATAAAGCATTTTAACGTGTTGCAAAATTATTAAATTTAGATTTATCATTTTAGAAATTCAAGGATTCATTAAAAATAGGCACTTTATTTGAATTTTGAAATTTCCTTACTCAAAATAGTTGATAAACCGATGTTATGACTACATAAATATATCGCAAATGACTTTCTTACAGCTTAATACTATTTCTATTCTAAGAAGCAACATTATTTAAAAAGAAAGGGCAAAAGAAGCACATTTTATATGAATCCTCTAACAAGCCTATTTAGAGGTTTACGTACTGCTAATGCTACGTTGTTACCCACTCGAAAATTTTTCGATTTCGCGATCAGCGCGCAAAAACTGGTTTCCGCGCGGAGCGCATCACACGCGCGCATGAGTATAGAGACGCCTTCTCGCGTTCGCGCCTATACATATATGTATATAAGGAATGCATTAACGAACTAAAATACTCGAGCAATCACCGGGATTTAAGGAAGCATTATCCCTGACTTTTCCCCGTCCCCTGGCGATTTTTCAAAAAACGACCGCCGAAAGCCTCACCTCGAATTAAAACGAGCCTTATTCGGGTTCCTTAACCCTTTAAAATTTGATTATTTCGCTTTGTCCCTGCGAGAGGAGGACGTAATGAGCGAATGAGGTTGGCCGGCTTAACGAAGGCTCGAATAACAAATTACGCGAGCGTTTGCTGCACACTTGGCCGATGTACGGATAGCGTACTTAGCGTTAATTACGTATACCTCTACGGGGGCTATTGTTGATTGGCCGCGCGGTGGCGTAGCTGAGTCACGCGAGAGGAGTGGGCTATGCCGGAGGAAAAAGGACGAGTTCAGGTCGAGAGCAATTATTATCCCTGTCTAGCAGGAGGAGCAAATAGCACGCGAATTGATTAACATATTTAATTGTTGTTTATTATTTGATCTAGGCAGCTTCCGAAGAATTATTTTTACCTCCGCAAGAGGCCTTAAGTTGGCATTTTCCTTGTCGACCGCGCGCCGCTATTTTTTCCCCGCACTACACTACAATGAGTCTTGAGGAAATCTTGGCACAAAAAGTCGAGGATTCGTTGGCGCCTCGCTTTACGCTGAATCTCTCTCGCTCCGCTGCGTAATTGACATTGAACTTTATTGGGCTCAGGCCAGTGATAAATTCAATTACTTATCTCTAGGTCTATAGCAGGCGACTTTCAAAAAGCAGTTTGTATGCCAACGCTCTCTACGCTGCCTGCCGTTTCTTTGGAAAACGGGTTTGATGCTACGTACGCTATGCGCATCATATGCGCGCATTGTGAAAAGAAGTTTCAGATAAGAATTTTATTCTTATCCCCGTGCACGTGTGTGTGTTTGTGTCCCGCGCGCTGAAAAACAAGCACAAGCTCGCTAGTTTTCTTGTATTACCGCCCGTGTGACAACGATCTAAGGACGCGTGGAAAAAGGCGGAGAGAAATATTGCCGGTTTGCAAAATGTCCAATCGTAAAAATAACTTTATGCCGAAGGTTTTTTGCTTTTCATGTTGTTGCGGTTATTAAAAGACTGTAGATATGCGTATCGTGAGAAAATGAATTTTCATATAAGGAATTATCAGTTAGCTATAATTAAATAGTATACCGTAGGAGAGACGTGTCGACGTTGCAGAGTTTAGCGATTAAAAGGAATTATATGTTTTTGGCATTCCCCTTGATAAAGTTTGAGGTCTGTATTAAAATTTTGTTAATAAACAGGAAACAGGTTTTGCAGTTTCAATGCTTACGAAAAATTCACCAATGTTATTGCATGTTTGATCTTACTTATAATGTGAAAAAAAAAACCGAATTTCCTTTGTTAATAAATAACATTATAAGTTTACTGAATATTCATTTCACTAAAAATTAACAAATATTTCAGTAAATTCTTTAAAAGAAAATGACATTTCGAAATAAATTTATATTTTTTTTTTCGAGAAAGCATCCCGTTACAGCCATTGAGCAGTGATTTTTTTTTAAGTTGGAAACGTTACGGACATAAGGACTATTCGAGTTTTTTCATGAAATTAATTCTTTGAATAAGACGGCTAAGACGATCATTACATGCAGGATTTATTGAGAGAAAAAGGTGAGCTCCCAACCGAAATTAAAATTCTACCCAGAGTTTGCGACTGACTCATACGCAGAATTATAAAAGTTCCTACTTATATATTATATCACGAGCAAGGGTTGATGACCGACCATTAGTTGAACTTTACTACTTGATCAAATTCACCAGCAAGATATATCGTATTGGCCAGCATAAAAATCTATCACACAAATCCTCATACAATTACGTTGTCATAAACAAAATACGCAGCGCCATTAAAAGGAAAAAAAATCACTTATTGCCCGGGCCAGCCGAGTACACGCCTCCGAAGCTCTTCGATCATCGCTGGTCGACCACAATGATCTCACATTATCCCATGCTGGCGCGAAAAAACAGCGCGTAATCCCCGGGCGAGAAAGGAATCTCGCCAGCTACCAAAAAATTTATAGGGCTTCGGCGCATAATATCTCGGCTCATCGTCCTTTTTATTACCGAGAGAGGAGCCAGCATTCCATTTCGGTCGCTGCGGCGAGACTCCGGCAATAAGGAAGACGCGTTATCATCGCGCCAAAGGAAAGAAAAAGGCACACACGAGGCGATCGAGGAATCGCGCGAAACTCCCTCAAAACGTGATCCTCCGAAAATAAAGCTGACCGATTTTCGTTTCCTCGCCGCTTGTGCCGTTATTCGCAGCGCGTGCACTGAAACACAGTTACATCCTAAAAATCGAGGCGCCGTACGGGATTGGGCCAATTTATACGCGCGGCCGTCGATAATAACATTCCGCGAGATATCCCTTGTCACGCTCGTTGTATGCACAACAGGTCGATAATGTGTTTTCGGAAAAACTCGAGGCGACCGCCGATTATTCCCTTATCGGCGCCGATCTCGAGGTGTGTATCGCGGCGAGATACGAGCCAGGCCGCTGTTGCCGTGTGCGCATAAGAACTCGCGGCGAGGTTTTGCGCTTGCCTCGCTGCACAAACGTCCTTGGCGCTCTTATTCTCTTCCCCCCGGGGGGAAGTAGCCGCTCTCTCTCTCATCCTCGTAGCCGTCACGCTAAACGTTCGAGAATTAAAAGCGATCGAGGCGTGGCAGTTTTTCCCCTTTTCTTTTATAGCCTCGCCTTCTCACGTGCCGCATAGGGGATGTAAGATCTGCGCGCTCGCGGATCAACGTCAGGATTGAGTTATTATGCGCGGGCGACGGCTGAAAGGGGCTGCGAGCGCGCGGGCAATTTGCGCGGGTATAAAAGTTAATGCAGGCGCGGATAGTGCATGTGCAGCTAGGCTGTGTCTCGCGCGGTTAACGTGAGTGGCGCGTCATTCCGCGAGGGCTTATTACGCCGGTTTTGTTGGCTCAAATAAAACCACATGCGTGTCATCTTGAGTCATCGCGAGCCGCCGTCGCTTCTCGCGCAGGATGTTACGGCGAGAGAGAGTTTCCGATCCATCATTCCGTTTTTGTCTAGTTCGAAGCTCTGATCGTCGCGTTTGCTTGGCGGGAGATTAAAAAATCGATCGACTATGAATTTTGCATGTAGCGGTTTTTAAAGCGGAAGATGTAGTTTGGATAGAGATTGATGCTGTGTTGCTGCACGTGACGCGAAGCAAATGGCTTTTTGCATATATACCGATATAGTCATGTATACTTATATTGGAGCACGGAGATTCTCAGACATATAATTTTGAGCGCATTCTCGACGGTAACATATTCTTTTCACTGATTGCCATGGTATTTTCCAATGCTTCAAATTCAATGGGGCGAAACCTTGTTAAATAGATGTAATTTAGTTCTCTGGTCTAAAGGTGTCTTAAACGCTCCATTCGGAGAAAAGAATATGCTACATCATATGGAGATCTGTGCAACGATTATTATCACGGATATGTGTATTTAATTCGCTGTAGCTCTGAGGCATTCGTATACAAACAGTGAGCCTTGACTCCACCATTTCAATTTAACACTTGCAGTTTTTTGTAATTACATCGCATTAGCACTTCGCCTTCAACCGCAGACGTAAACTATTTGCGAAATTCAAGGACATCTTTTCATCATTTTCTCGGGCTGTAAGATTTCGCGTTTCCCAGCAGGTGATAAAAGGCGCTTAAATAGCTGTCAACAAAAAATTCATCCTGAAAATAAAAAATCGTTTAAATAAATAATTCTTCGAGATTGAAAAGCCCTCGACCAGAAGCTATTATGCACGGTCCCCTAACGCGATCCGACGTTTACAAAAGTCCCTCCCTCTGAATAAGAGCCGTCTCGGCATGCCTAACACATTCTCATACCAAAAAGCGACCTTCGAAAATATCGCATTTCTCTCTCACTCTGGCATTCTCGAAAAAGAAGATCCACGAATCGTGCATATCCTTCGGAAAAGAAATAAATTACAGCTGGCGGATCGTCAACCTATTTCTCTCGGGCGATGCTCGGCGATAACGTACCGCGATTCCGCCTCTCAAGCACACCGCGCACGCACGCGCGCTGGAATATAATAAAAAATTCATCGCCCGTCGTCGTCGTCGTCTCGGCGATTCACCTACATCGGCTGCTCTCTTGGCTCCGTTTCGTAATGCGCGGCTCGGCGAGCGGTGATAAACCTATTCGACGCCCGGCGATCATCGCCATCCGCTAATACACCGCAAATCCCTCTTACGCTCCCTTTTCTCTCCTTTCAGCATGCAAATCGGCGAGCGCACCCGCGGGCAGTGCGCGCACTTGCCTTGATTTATAACCCGGTGTGTGTATGAGCGCCTCCTTTGTGTCGGCGCGATGCTCCTTTTGCCCTTGGCCTCCATACGGCACGCGTACATGTCCCATTGTGCGAATAGCGTGCTACTACGGTAGCCCTCCCCCTGTGTCCATGTGCTTTTCGTTTTTCGGCGCGTACTGCACTGGAGAGTTGCGCTTATATATACAGGCGTAGATGGAGATTTGCGGCTCCCCGTGATTAATGTCGGCGCGTACGGCTTTGTTCGCGGTGTGCGTGTGTCGTCGTTTTGCCGGCGATGACGAGGAGGAGATTGCGGGGATCGGGGGTGGGTGATTCATGTCGAGCGGGGAGGATCGCTGCGGATCGTAGATCTGGTGGCTATATTAGTGGACGATGTAAGTGCTTGTAAGGGTCGCCGGATTGACTTGGTATTTTATTTCATTCGAAAAAAAGAGGCAAATAAAATCTTTGAATGATGATAATCCACATCCACGCACGGGTTTTAACGAAAATTCCTTCGTGATTCATATCAACTTCCTTTTGTTATTACGAAACGCTGAGAAAGGCCACCAAATGAACTCTCGCGCGCGCAACTTAATCCGGTTATTTTACATTCTTCGGCTCTTTGCACGTGGTCCGATTCCCGCTCGGTACGCAGGTATTAAAGTTACCGAATAAAACGGCAATGTCATGCTCGATACAGGCTGCACCGCACGAAATGCGAAACAATTATACACGCGCGATGATTTTCTCGATCCGAACGGCGTCATTGACCCCCCGACGTCTGTGCAAACATCGATTTCGAGAATTGCCGATCGCTCCAAAAGTGCAAGCAGCCTGATCGTCATCGAGCGGATTGACACAGCCGACGAGAGAAATAAAACGGCGAACAAATTATAAAACGGGCCAGTTACTTGTATAGATAAAATCTTGATGTAGCTTGGTAATATTTTTTTAGCGCGGATGCGAATAATAAAACTGACTTTGCGGTTTCGCTACTTGAAATTGCTGGCGTGTTTGAGAGGATTTCTAAAAGACGATTTAAAACACTTTCCAAGTCATTTACATTCAACTTGTGTCGTACCAGGAAACTTGTAAAATACGTAATTTATCACTTATGCAAATTTTTATATCACCAACTTAATCAATAATATAATAGTTAATCAATCTCAATAAATGTATTAACACACTACCTTACAGCAATAAAACCACGTAAAAGCGTAAATTTGTACAAGACCGCTTCGTATGACAAACGATGACACGAGCCTCTCGGTACGTAAATCTTTGCACACCTCCGATGTTTACCTTATACCCTTTCCGTTCGCTCCGCTGGCTGTGCACGCGCATAACTCTCGTCCACGCGTTTCTCCCGAAATATACACACACAAACACCCGAAAAGGCCCCTTCAACCGTGCGAACATATTTTCCTGCACGCGCGAGATAAAGTTCGTCCCCCTGCAGCATGAGAGGAATCTGATTGGAGGACCGCGCGCGTGGCAAGGCCGAGCGGATTTACGAGCCCCGCGTGCTGTACCACACAGATCTACCCCTAAAATCGCGAGGCGAGGAACGGAGGATGAGGTAGTGTAGTACGAGAATGCAAATATATGCTGGGATGTATATAAGGATTCGTTGGGTGGGATGATTTTATATACGTAGGTGGGCTTGGCTGACTGTTGCCGTTATCGAATTGTCTTTTTTGTTTGAGAAAGAACAGAGTAGGTGGATCCTTGTTGCACGGGAAAACTCGAAGAGTATTGCTGTTGTAAAAATTCTATTACATGCACGTAATATTTAGGAATGAGTACATGTCTTTAGATATACGAACAAGATGAATGACCTTTTGGTCTTGCAAATAATTTTTATCAAATTTTAGAGATCTCGTGAAACGCGCTTGTATGTACGTTAAATTTTATTCTCAGAATTTACGACAATGTATTATATGTTAAAAAATCTCACTTAAGAGCTCGCTCGTCGACTCTGCTTTGTCAATTTGCACGCCGGATGCATAAAGCCATGGACGGCGGGATTTATTACTCTGTATTATAGTAATTATGTGAAGCCGAAATAAAGTAATCCTACAGGGAAAACGTTTTTCGGGTGCGAGGACGCTCTAAAAGAATTTTATTGCGGACCGAGGCGCAGGCACGCACGCGCCGACGTTCGCTCGCAGGTAGTCGCCCCCTATAGGACTCGGGGATTCCCGTGCTCGCCAAGTGCGATCAAAAAGGCATCACTGCGCGCGCCGGAGAATATATACTTACTTAGGGTTTAAATACGGATTTGTTTAATTGGTTGTGGTTTTTTTTGCTCATAGTGGAGGAGGTATTTGCGATAAATTTGGGATTTTTTGGTTTAATGCGTAAAGATAATTGTGAATGTACGTGAAAAGTGTTTTTACATTTATCGTCCGCAAGAGGTATAGAGGAGATAAGATAACCGATTAAAGGAGATACGAGGTATAAATAAATTCAAGTATTTATACACTCGAGTGTTGCCTTAAATTTATTTTTTCGGCATTCGAGTTCCCTCGAGGATTTGCGGAAATTCACGGTGTCGTGTTAGCGATTTTTCAAAAGCACCTGAGCATCATGCATGTTTGCGCATCGCCAGGATAAAAAAAAATCACGGCTTTGGTATTTTTGGAAATTTCGGCTTCGCTCATGTCCAAAAATATCCTCAAGCCCTTCCGCTCACTTAAAAACAAAAAACAAAAAAACCACCTCACATCCACACACAGAGCGAGAAATTTATTCGACATCACGTAAGCCCTTAATCACCGCTTCCACCCCGTAAAAGCATGGAATTTATCTGGATTACAGTAATAAATACGACCTCTGCCCACTATACACACACATACACACACACTACGGTGCCCCGAAAATCATCATCACAAGGCGCGAATCGAACCCCTTTGGTATTATTCTCGCGAAATTTCGAGACAAGGACGCGGAAGAGAAAGAAAAAGATTGAGAGGAAGAAAGAGACAGAGAGAGAGAGAGAGGAGACAACGGTAAATAGGAACGATAACGAAGGGGGAACCAGACGGAGAATCGTCGGGGATAATTTCCGGGGGGCCCCTTTGCATTTCGGAGAACCGGTGTGTGTGTGTGTGCAGCCTATACACGCGCGTTCGTCGTTTCGCGGTCGAAGGCCCGTGAGAGATTCTGCGGATGTACATGAAAGGTTCCCTGTGCTTGTCGCAAAGTGTCCACCCGAAAAAGGTTCGCTGAAAGTGAATACTTTCCTTTTTTTATTCGTGCAAGTTGGTAATAAAAGAGGGAATGAAAACCGAAATCTCGATTATCAAGTTGGTTTACTAAAAAAATTTAAGTTTAAAATAGTTTTCTATCTCTAGATACTATATTTAGATATATAGTTATTAAATAGTATTATTGCTTAAAATTGTAATGTTTTTGTTGTCCACAAGTCCATTAGTTTTGGAGCCAAATTGAATTCTCTGAATTGCGCATCAGAATGCTCCGTATACACGCGCATAATGCGTGATTCCGTTTTTCGCCGTCGATTCCAATTGCATCGGCGCGCCTCCGCTCGAGATGCGCCCACCCGTAGGACATAAATACGCTCGCGCGAGCAAAACTTTCCGACCGATGCTTGTAATTACGCAGCCGCGCCGATGATTTCTGGCGAACGGGACAAACTTATACCGAAACGCGTATATATAATGAAGCCGAAGGTCGTGGTTAATGAAGAGGAACTCATGGCAATGACATTGAGAGCCGCGCAAGAACTTTTACTGCCGAACTTTTAGGGCTCCGGTTTTTCGGCATCGCGCCGCTTCGTTAGCGGAATATGCGTATATAGATATGATATTTTTTCGTCGTTTCGCATATACATGTATAAATCCTTGTATCCGTCGTAAGTATTCTGATTCTTTGTAATACGCGATCCTTCTCAATGTTGTTGTGAGATGCGTTTTATTGTCGGATGAGCGAAAAAAGTGAAAAACGAAGACGAGAGAGATGTGCATACAAGTGGATTTAGTGGGGGCTTAAATCACTTTGAGCGCGCAGCTCGCGAATGAATCTCACTTTGTCTACCGACGCGTGAGAAGGTCGAAGCCTTCGAAAATATTTCGCGACAAAGGCGCGCGCGCGAGATGTATCCTCCCTGATTCGGAGGCTCCTCCTGCACTCGGGTGTGTTTCTCGAATTATGGCCGTTCGCGGGAAAAGCCGTAAAGTCCCGGACGAGGCGGATAAATTCAGGACTGATGCGCCCCCGGCTACCGCGGGAATTCTATTCTCCGCGAATTTATGTAGACGTTTCGCGATATGACACTGCGTGCGACATTATAATATGTGTGCCTCTGAAATAGGAATCAATTGAGAAATTTTTTTTTTTCTCGTTTTGTATCTTATTTTGTAGTTGCCCCGTGGGCATACTATAACGATAAAATTTCATTCAACGCCACATTCAGTATTTACAACGGTAAAACTACTGTAAAAGCATTTTTTCTGAATAAATTATAGATAAAATATATTTAAAATTGCATAGATCAATATGACAGTAGAACAATTATTTACAACCGTTATTTACTACCCGCGCTTACCACACGCATCACGGAAGTATTAAGTTGCAAATGACAGGGCAGCTTGATATAAATGAACTCATCATTCATTTCGACTTCGTTCCTGTATGATTTGCATCTCTCGGATGTATAAAGCTGCGCTAAAATTCATTCTGTAAAACCGCTTATGATATTTGCTTTATTAATCGTTGCGATTACGGCGGGGAACTAAAAATAGCTCGAAAATTAAACAGCCCAACGGTAAGAAAAAACGTCTTCCATTGTTTACAGCCCCGCGTATTATCTCGCAATCGTCCTCGACTTTTCTCTCCTCTCGGCACCTTCGCCAGGAGTATGCACACTCACATAAATTCGCCGCGCCAAAAGCCACCCCCCGCTCTTACGCACGCCATTATACCCTATACACATGGCGCGTGTAAACACGTGGGCCTTACCCGCGCGCGCATGCATAAACGACAAAGGGCCGTATTATATGCGCTTTAAATACCTCGCTCATCTCTCTCTCTCTCGTTTCCCTCGCACCGGTGCAAATTGTGTGTGCCAAACGCGGTCCGGCAAATAATCCGGATCCGCAAATTTATGTGCCGACTTTTTCTACGAAGCCCCGCGGGCCTTTATTTATACAGCTCGCATTTTCTTTCTCTTTCTCAAGACTCGCCCAAGCTACATGCACTCCCCTGCGCTTTTGCAATCTATTTTTTGTCGCTGTCGCTCGCTTCTCTGTATTCATTTCCTGCTCCTCTTGCGCGGCGAGGAAATTGCGCCCCGGCGGCGGCGGCATTTGACTGATTACAGTGATTTTCTTAAGGGGACGCGCGCTCAAGCACTTACTTGTGGCTTTTAATTCCTCGATTCGAGGAGGGAAAAAAAGCAGAGTTGCTTGCGCGTATCAAGGTAGCTTTTGTTCTGGAAATTGCGTCGAAACGAGATATATCCGTTTTGAAGAATGCGAATGTAAGCTGTGCCTTCCTTTTCTTATTTCTCATTACTTTAATTACAATTATGAAACTTCAGTATCATTCTCTTTGGTCGTTTATTGAATTTATTATATTGGAACAAATAAATACCTCGCACCTTGCTTATACATATGAATACAAGAAGAGATTTCCTTTTACAATTTTCTACACTAAACAGTTTAAAGCACAGCAAATATTATATCACATCTTCGATCACTGTCTTTGCGCATTAATTTCCCGTCGCATTCTTCTACCTATTTATAACTCTTTAACCGCTCGCAGGAAAAAAACAACGCTGATGGAACCGCTTCTCAAGCAACTGGACAAACTCTATTAGCGCGCGATCTTCATAAAGGACGTCCAAATGAATAGGTAATCGTTGCGCATTACACAGTACGAGCAGCGCACACCTCGCGGCGGAATTGATAACGCGTTAATTTTTTGCCTGGATGCGCGACAGGCTAATTTAATCAGCGACGCGCTACAAGTTTTCGTTGATTAATAGCGCGAACACGCCAAACACAAAGCACACGATCCGAGTTATAGTGGTAGGTTACCGAGATTTCTATCGTACGAGTGTCCATATGCACGGGCGCTGATAAAGAACGCAACTAAGATGAATAAGTAATGAGCCAGATGCATCATTGTCCTTCATATATCACTACGAATTTAATTTAAGGGCGAAGCTCTTGAAACGTATTTATGACGCTGGGATAGATTCATCCGCGGCGCGCATTACTCAAGTGATTCTTGTATTATTTCTGATTACCAGCTGGTTACATTAATAAGTGTTTCGTTCGGATTGCTGCAAGGGATATTGGAAAATGATTAGCAGCAGGATTGGATTTAATGTAGGAAGCATATTCATGATTAAAGTGCTATCAGATAGTTATTACATTGTGATTTCCGGTAAGTTGAAGATTAAAGTCATCTAAAATGCAGGTGTTAGGGATGACTCAATTTGGTATTATGAACATTATATAATCAAGTTGAAAAATGTTGACACATTACCCTATGGTTTAAAAAATTCTAAAATTGACAAAGTTCAGAAAAGATTTAAACAGCAATGCCTATAGTAAAAAAATCGTCAGCTCAAGACACAAGAAGCAGTAAAGTGTAGAAAAAATAAGTTAAAACTATCCTATAATCAAATGAACCATTAACACTTCCTTTCAGTCTATTTAAAGAACTAGCATGTTAGACGCAGTCGTAAAAATCGAACTAAACCACTGCGCGAAACCGGCTAGAGCTCCTCCCGCGCAATAACCGCGCTCGTATACACACACCACACACTCCCCTCGTCCTCGCATGCGCACGTGTCCGCCCTTTCTCTCTCTCTCTCTCTTTCTTTCGTGCTCCTCTCGTTTTCGCGAGGGGAGCAGAGACCGCCCCGATCCGGTCCTTTGGGCGAGAGAGGAATGCGGACCGCGCGAGCAAAACGAGTCGACGGATGGCCTGACACGCGGGGAGAAGAGGGCCAGAGTACGAGGTTTCGATTTTAATTGACGGAATTTATATGAGAACGGCCCGCACTGCTGGCCCTGCTTTATGGGGGATGCATGCGCGAGCGAGCTGAACTTGACGTCGGAATGATTCGAGGAGTGAAGATTTAGAGGGGGGATGATTGATGCCTAATGCGTGATGAGTTCGCAGCAAGTATGAAAAGAGCTCTACTATATATCTCGTGTTAAAAAAACATACCACTCTTATTTTTGCTCTCCTTCCCTATCATTTCATTCAAATTGGAACGAGGAAAAACTGTTGAAAAAAATCACGACGAGATAACAAGCAGTCATCCGCAATAAAAGCTCGAGCTACTCCGAAACCTCTTAACGGCGCGAATGATAAATGCACCGGCGACTAAAAAAATTAATTGTGCAATCGTTTATTCGATTTGCCGGCTGTGTATATTTTCGTCCCCCTACTGAGGAGCCAAACGCGCGCCCGCACCGATAAACTCACGCTCGGGCTGTTTGATTTAGGACGGAAATTTTCACTCGCACCGGACGCCGCGCGTCGATTAACGTAATGGCTTTTAAAGCGCCAATGATGTAAGGGGCGTGCTTTATCGCGCCTCACGTAATTCACTCGCCGCGCCGCGCGCGTGCTGTATAATGCAAGCCTGTGCGTGAATTTACGGTAACTGGATGTCGATACACTCGTTTTGCTATTGATGATGGCACAATGAAATATTTTGTTTAAACAGTTATTCTGTTTGTAAAGAAGTTTATTAAAAGGAGATGAGATGGCGCACATTCCTGTTTGAATGATTTAACCACGCCCACGCATGCGTGACCGTAAGCCGATTGAGATATCGCATACCTGCCTTTCGTTAAGGAACAATATCGCGTTTGCTAAATTGTCATCGCGATGAAAATACCGCGAGTCATTCGTCGACAACCGCAGGTACCGTACGCGCGCGTATGCGGCTGGATAATCAAAATATCTCACTCCTCTGGCCGGCTGCATAAGGGTCTCCTTCCTCGAAAAAGAGCAAAGAGAGGCACTCGGTGCTCGAAAAACGAATCCTCTTGCTCTCTTCTTTCTCTCTATATTCCTTTGCATACAAGTGTATTAAGTGTATTCGCAGAAAAGTTGCACAGGGGGAACGGCAAAAGTGCGGAGAACGACATACTTAATTTTACATGTTTTTGGTGGTTATTTCAGTTTAACTATTCGTTATATTACAAAATAGTTTGTTGTAATAGCGTACGCGCGTTATGAGGGCAAAATTACATCTTCGCCTGATCGGTGCGTGTAACGTATATGTAGTTTCACACACGATTTTAATAATTCATAGCATGCAAAGCGTTTTACTGTACGTCAATTTTAGTTTTCGCCTTCTTGGAATGGATTTTTCGAAAACCTGAGGCGCTGCCGGCGAAATAAAGATTATTATCGTCGTTTCCCATAAATCCTGATACCCTTGAGATGCGTTGAACTGCCGATTTTTATCGAAGCGAAAATTATTTCCGATAAAAATTTAATAACTATAGTGTTACTGAAAGTAATTTACAGATTTTTAATGATCATATTGAGCATCATAAAATTTTAATCTGACATCATTATTGTAAATCTTCAATAATTCATGGCGAATGAGGTTTTTAAAAAAATGCACACTTATTCAAACATGAATTAATTTTCGTTTGCGTAAAATTATCAATCTCCGAACCGCATAATAAAAATTGCTACCAAAACGAACCGCCAGAACCGATCAAATCAAACAACCATCTCATACCCCGAAAAATTTAAATACAATCAGCGCGGTGACATCATTAATTTCACGGTTGCGTGTCTTGTCTCCAAACACCGTGTAAGCCACTTGAGGCGAGCTGATATCGCACTTGTCCATTAACGCGACTGTCAGATCCAAAAGGATTACGCGGGGATAACGCGAGTGAATCGCCGTCCCGGCAAGATTAGCACTCTGAGAGAGGTATACTTATGTTAGGGGCTCGAGCAGGAATGCTTATATTAGCGTGGATTGACTTTTGCTTATTTTTGCCGAAAGGGTCGTGGGCGTGGGAGTTCAGTGTGAAGATAATTTAATTTGCGAACGGAGTATGTGGGTTACAGTTGTCCGTGCATATTTCAGTCGCGTGGAATTGAAGGGAAGATTATTCAAAATTACTTATTTTTTCTTTTTTTGTAAGTAGTGGGTGTTGGTAAATATGAAATAATTATTTACACTTTACGGATAAATCTGTTAAAATGAATTATCCTTTAAGCTTCGAAAGACTTCTCAAGATTTCTCAGAGATGTCGCTGACATTGTGCTAAGCAGGTAAAAGCGACCGAAGGCATCTGAAAGTGAAAGAGGCTTTGCCGTTCCGCATACCTATACACATGTGACAATTATAAACACATCAGAAACTCTCTTATTTCAAAGCTTAGATTTATAAACTATTTTATTCGAGATATCCAGTTATTCAATATAGCTATAGCACTGATCATCAAGAGTTGATCTTTTTCCCGAAAGGTGAGCGGAAATTGGTAATGTACCGGCGGCGACCAATCTTACCGATTAAAAATCGTTTTCGTTTTCTTGCGTCTTTCAAATGAAATATTAGGATTCTATATAAACTTTCATATCGCATGAAAGTTTGTATTAACAGGTGAAAATTAGAATGCCTCGCAACTTTCTCGGCTCGACGATATCTGCGCCGCGCTTATCTTCCCTCCATTTTTCACGACAGTCTTGAGAAATTTCAGTAGTTTTTCCCATAATTTCATTTCGTACTCTTACAATTCCAACAATGGCTTGTTGTTCACTTTCAATTTTTTATGCTATTCATTTGTGCGCATTCACAAGCCGTATCATTAAAGAGCGAGTATTTGTTTTGTGCGCTTGTAAAATCAAAATTAAAAAAAAAAAAAAAAAAAAAACAGAAAATCAAATAAAATGATAGATAAACTTAAAATAATAACTTTTGAAATATCAATCGGTCTAATTATTGTACACCTCCATGAAAAGAGCCGTGTTGATCCTCCTTAAGACATCAACAGGCCACTCAACATTAATGGAAGCCTTCAAAGCCAGCACTTTGCTACCTAGCCACAGGAATCCCGTATCTCACTAACAGCTGAATCAGCAGCAGCCAGTTGGTCCGTAATCGATTTAAAAGCCTAAAACACCGCCCAGCGGCATTCCACACACGCGCCGTTCAATGGCGCGTTTTTGTTATACAACGTCGCGCTCCTATATGCAAATCGCCCTGTGGAAGAAAGAAAGAGCGAGAATTAAAAGGCTCTAAACTTTCTCGGCGTCTACTCCTGGCCGTCGAACGCGGGGAGAGGCTCCTTGAAGCGCGCCACCTCCGAAATTCCAGCGCTTACGTAAGCCGCGTAATAGGCCCCCTCAGCTCCATGCAGAGCGTGCACGAGGGGAGGCAATTAAAAATTAGAAAACTCTCCCGAGCTAATGTCCCTTATTGCGCAATCGGCGCGTACACACGTACGACTCGCTGAGCTAGGCGCTCTTCCCGCTTTCGTTGGGAAAAAAGGAGGAGCCAGTACTGTAGCAGGAACGGAGACGAAGAAAAAAAACTCACATTTTTCCCGACGACGTAATAATGTAACGGCGAAGAATGGACGTGAAGAAACACAGAATCCCACGTCCGGCGCGCGCGTTCCTTGTCTCGTGTGAGCATCGTCCCCTGGAATTCCGCCGCGTGTGCGAACGACCGCCGACGCGCGCGAGCATTGTCGACGCCAACGAGTGACGAATTCGCACCTCTCCAAGCGCTTTCGAAATATCCATATTTTTTTTCTTCAATCGCAGAGGGAGTATAGTTCGAGAGCTTTCGATAATTCGGAGGCTTGTAAAAATAATGATGCTGAGTCATGTATACATAATATGTTTTGAATGGGACGACTGCCCAGCGAGTGTTTTTGTAAGAATGAATCGGAGTAAATATTTGGGTACAAGCTGTATTTTCGGTCCTTACGGACGATATGAGTTTGCCGAGGCGAGTTTACTTTCATAAAACGGGTTCTCGAGCGCATTAAGTATTCCATCTTTCACCTGCTCGCGGCAGAAAGAGAAATTAAACGCGTAATTCGGACGGTTAAGAGAGGAATTAAACAGCCTGGATATCTTTGCATGCGCTTATTGTGTTTTGATTAACGCCTTAATGGGAGCTATGAATTTATGGAAATTTAGGAATTATGTAGCAGCTGGAACTAATTTAATTTCACGCTTTACAGATAAGTAATAGGTATAGTTTACGGTGTAGAACTGGTTTATTGCATCTGTACGGCGAAAGCCCAAATTGAGGTGTTAACGCGTTAAAGTTATATGTGTAGAGAGTAAGTATTGCACGTATGCTGCGGAGGAATTGTATACCGATGAAAACGTTTCTGAAGCAGTAAAACCAGTCCAGATATAAATTAAAATTGAAATTTTTATCCGCGATTCAATTTATAAAAGTGTTTGCAGTTTGCTCGGTTCTCAAAAGTTTTCCATGATGGGCTATTTAATCAAGTTTTCAGATTATTATTTATCCTTTAAAATCCCAGTAAATACGCATTTTTGTTCTGATACATTTTTTATCTAAATACGCATCCGCATACGCAATTAGTCATCGAATGATTGTAATCTTTTTATAGATAAAAATCGTCTTTATTTGTTTTTCGTTCAAATATTTTATCTATATACATTCCGGTAGTTGAATTAGTCTTATTCATGAATTTATTTTACTGACAATTTTATACTATAAAAAATAATTACGAATCTTGTCCCAACAGATGCTTGTACATGCCCTCATTAATTTATATATCAGATTACAAAGTAAATTCTTCTTGTACTCATCTTATCACCAGAAGAGAATAAACTTGATTGTTTTTCAGCTTCCTGCAAGATTAATGTGTCATTGAAGTAATTGTAATAGCTGGTATGAAGTGTAATCTGACATCCCTTATTACTTATACTGTCTACTAAATCCTATATATAAACATACTATCTCATAGCACGAATAATTGTTTCAATTTAAAAAAGTTAAATTATAATAAAATAAAATTTAATGACTAAAATAATTGATCACTTTCAGGGGAATCACTGCATACAATAGTCATAGCGAAAGTTTTCAACTTTGAGATTAAAACTGCTTTTCACCATTGTCGAACCGAAGTTGACTGACACCTATGGAAAAAAAATGACAAATAACATGCCACTCAGAAGCCGAAAAGTGCCGATCTCGACATCGAATCGATATGAATCCAAATCAGAGCTTGTCTGATCTCCATCTCCATTTCAAAATCACTTCCGTTTTATTAGCATAAATACAATCTCCGGCCGTACCTCGGCTCAATTTCTCCAGGGCACCTTCTCCGAAACAATTCCGAGTAAATTATACATATGTACACGTAGTATAGGCTAGCAGCTTTTACACTCGATTGTAAACGCAACGATAATTGCCTTCTTCATTACAGAACAATAATACAAGGAGAAAAATAAGTAGCGAAATTTTGTTATGTAGCCTTTTCTCAAATCGTTCAATCAACATACGTGCGCGTAAACGAAAAAAGAAAAGTGCGAGAACCGCGTCTCGCGCGAATCTCCTCGAAAGCGGCTGCGTTTCGCGCGATAAATCTCCGCGCGTACATAGCAGCGCAGCTTGACTCGCTGACGGTGTCAGTGGGTAGGTGGGTAATAAAGAGCGTGTATGCTCTCAGCTGCAATTATTCCCGCGCGAGGCGACTGCGGGAGGAAGAGAGCCGCTCGCCGCGGCGTGATGCGCTCACGCACCATAAGTATATATATATCTCTCCTTAAGTATATAGAGGCTAGCCTGGATGCGTATTTAATTCGCCGTGCACTTGCACTTGCGCAGCAGGCAGCTGCCTGGACTTTCTCGATTTTCCCGCACGCGAGAGAACTGATAACCGGCGCAGGCGGTGAAACGCGCCAGCTGGAGATCGCGCGCCACCGATTATACGCCAGCTTTCGTTGATATAATTAATCGCGCGCATATGTCGCCACGGCTATTTCTGAATATGGCTGTGCTACACATATGTGTGCGTGAGAGAGTATGAGAAGAATAAGGCGGGTAATTAAGGAAGGTTTAGGGCCAGAGAGATTGCTCTCGCGGGAAGCCGAGTAGCCGCAGCTTCCATTTGCGCGTACCTATATAGCGGCCTTTCTTTTTTTTCGCTGCCGGGGAATCAGCTCTCGAGGCGTGAGTTATTAGTATAGTTTGATAGGTGCGCCTACCGTCGTAATTAACCGCCTTTTTATAGGGTTTAATGGGCTACGGATATACACATCCCAGGGAGATAAATTTCGTGTAGGCCGCGCGTTTTGTTGTTAGCCGCGTACCGCTTTATTTTCGTTTCGAAATAACGCCGCGGTCGGAATAACTCGTTTCCTCTCTCTGTCGCCGTAACGAATGTGAAATATTTGATTGGTACCCACCGCTCGTTGATTAAAATAATTAAATTGTTTGTTTTTATGGTAACCAGTTGGAACGTGCCTTATGATTATTGTTCAGATGGGATTGTACTTATATTGCTCGCGCTTGATGATTTGTAGGTGTGTGTGGCTAATTGCCGATCGGGGCGAGCGGATAAGTATGTGATAAGGGAAGAAATGCATAATTTCCAGCTCGAGTTTCACGTATATGGAAAGGTATTTGTACAAGCACGTGATTGTTGATTATCGTATCTTCCTTAATTAATTAGATTATCATTGTTTACGATTATTGTACTTGACACGTAAAATAAGAGGAATTAAATTATATATATGCGAAATATCTTGGTTGTAAATACAGTGGTATAACTATATTTATAGAATAATAATTGCGCGCTTTAAATATAAAACAATGCGCGTAGAACAGCCTCACCCTTATTTAAACCTCCGGATTTACGATATTCTATAAACGCATTGAACATGCTGAGAGTATCATTTTCAAAACTCCTGACGCTCTGCCATATAAATCGCCATTACTTTTCCACGCTCCACCCTTCGCAATTAACGACACTCAAGGCCAAGGATCAGGCGTTCTCAAGGCAGGCCCGTAAACATGCCGAGGCGCGTCGCGTGACGCTCCCGCGGAGATGCACACGTACTCTCTTCTAAAAGTACCGGACGACCGTCTTAACTTTGGAACCCGGAGGCTTTCAAATCGCGCGCGTGATGCAATTTTCATAATTTCCTCTAGGGATAGGAGAAAAAGGGTAGCTGTGCGCAGCGTGTGAGAAATGATAGCAATTTTAAGGCTCTTGGAAGACAAGCGGGCAATTATATAGGGACGGCTGATTAACGAGGGAGTCGAGTATGAGGAATCTTTGAGAAGAGTATGTGGAGCTCGGACTTATGCCACGTGTATTTTCTTAGAGAGGTAAACCAGGCGTAAAAATGATGAGGTATCTTCCTCCGAGATAATGTAATGAGATGCGTGGCATGTGCTTTGGTAAATTTTTATATTCGCTTAGGCATTTTGCGGCTTACCATACGGGCAAATAGAATATTTTGAAATTCTAAATTTAGTGTGTACGGTTATGATTTATGGCCCCGTAAAGTTTCAGGGAAATTGACGTATTTTATGCAGCAGAGGCAGGCAGCTACCTCTTAAAATGTGAAATATAATGATTATCTTTAACTTTTCAATAACCTATGAAACCTGAAATCTGATTTGACGTTTTTTCTTTTAAATATTAAGCATGACACGCAGAACATTTTCACGAGATTTTAATTCCCCTCGAGCATTCTCGTCTCAATCAATCTCAATTGCCGCGTCGCGCGAAATTCCATGCGCTTTCTTCCCTCCTGAAAAAAATCTCCCTCGCGACGCCGGCGTTTAATCGTCGCCGTCCATATGCCACGCAGTCCACATCTCGCGTTCATCCTCGCGTCGAGGTCCTCGGGAGACTTGAACGCCGGCAACAAGAGCGAGAGTGGGGCGTCCATATAAGCAGAGCGGGCATTTCACTCTCCCTTTCTCTCTCTCTCTCTCATTACCGATTTCTCGCGCGCTCGCGCGTCCGTCATCGCGCGCATCCGAGGGGAGGCAATACGTGCGGTCGAAGCATTGTCGGCGAGTAGCAGCAGCGCGCACCGGGGCCGCGACTCAGTTGCCGAGCGTCCGAGCGAGCGAGCGGCAGCGATACACCCAGCACGGCAGCAGCAGCAGCAGCGTTCCCCCTCGAAAGAGAGAGAGAAAGAGAGATAGAGAGAGAGAGTGGTTGTTGTACGATAGAGGAGTATAAAGAGGTAGGAGTCGAGAGGAGAGAGCCGAGCCCGCAGACGCACCCGAGCGACGGCGCGCCGAGGATAATACACACACACAGACACGTACACGCGCGCGCGAGAGGGAAAGAGAGACAGCCGACGTGCGCAAGAGGACGCCCACGCGTGCCCAAAGTACTCCGGAGCATTATACGTACCAAGTTACATTGCACGCACCAAGTTGAGAAGATGTTGGCCGCACGAGCAGCCGCCACAGCCGCTGGCCTTCTACTCGTTTTACTCGTCTGCCCGAATGGTGAGTGTCTTTTTGCCTTCTTTCTTCCTATCGGGGGATGCTCCGTCGCCTCGGGGAGCTGAAATAACAAGAAATTACTCGGCTAATGCCAATTTCACGGGGTGAAATTATACGAACGTCCTTTAATCGATCTTTCACAGTTTTCATTGCTTTTTATTGCGCTCAAAGATTTATCTTCAAGATATATCAAATTTAAAATATAGCTTTTTTTCAATTGAATTTGATCAAAGGAATTTTCTTTTATTTTTTGTAAAAAAAAAACAATCTGTGTCTTTTTACATTTTAATACAACTGCCGGCGAACCCCCAACGAAATGTAAATCCCGCTCGACAACCATGCAAAGCTCTTTAAATTCATCCCACGTTCCCCGTCTTCTTCTGCAAAGTCTTTTCTTCTTGCCGTTCGCCGCCGCCGCCGCCGACTGTACATTTACATCTCGCTCTTTTTACGCCCCGCGTATATACGCGTCACGGGCTGTCGGTCTACAACACTTCGTTGTTTCCTCGGCTTTTTCACTTCGACACGGCCTCCGCTGATAGATCAAAGTCACGGCTAACGAGCGGCACCGCCGCTTTTTTCCCTGATGCATTCGACAGGGGAAGTGATGAGAGAAAATCGTTCCTTGGGATACGAAAAAGTTGATATTCTGAAAGCAATTCCGTATCAGGTTACGTTTGCTATCAATATATTGTTTCAGATCTTGAAAGCATAAGTGTTTACCAAAATTCAGTTGAATTTAATAAACAGGCACCAGGCTAGCTTTTACCGTAAAAAAAGTGACGAAAATGTGCAGTTAAACTTTCAAAACACCCCGTAAACGATAAATCGCAATTTTCGCTGCACCTGCGCCAAACTAAATACTTTATAAAGCCCTCGTAAATTATCCTCGAAGTTTCAAAACCCCAGCGAACGGGCCGGCATTTTAAACCAGTTTTCCCGTAAAGAAAAATATAATAGAAATTTGCGCCGCCGTATAAAGCAATAAACGACGTTTATCGGCTGGACATCTATAAATCAGCGCTCGCGAATTTTCGGCGAGCTGAGATTATAAATTTGCATCGTGTGCGAGCGCACAGCCAAAAAATATACATACAATTGGCCGCGAGCGCAAGAGATCGGCTTATAACCATATAGGATACTGCAGGCGTAGTTAAACAAAAATATACTCTCGAGTACGCACAGCTATAAACTCGTATATGCACACAGCGACTTTCTTCGAACGGCAATTTGCTCCTGCGCGCGCAGAGGCCCGCAAGAAGCAGAGAAATTGCCAGCAGCTCGCGGAGTGTAGCTCGGTGGATTTTCTCCTCGCGTCTCCCGGGCATCGAAACGTGGGTATTATAACGTGTATATGTCATCGGGCTCGCGAATCTCCCGTAATCTCGCGCATTGTCTTAGCGCTCGTCAAGTTT
Organism: Torymus auratus; assembly: GCA_900474315.1. Classification (NCBI taxonomy): domain Eukaryota; kingdom Metazoa; phylum Arthropoda; class Insecta; order Hymenoptera; family Torymidae; genus Torymus; species Torymus auratus. Next base: position 45,189 of record UXGD01000100.1, read on the forward strand.
CACGCGTCCTGCGAGAGGAGAGAACTTTCTCCCGCTGCGCCAGACGGGTGAAAATATGAAAGTAGCTCACACGCGCTACTCGCGCGCGGGAGTGATCTGCGGGGGGAAGGAGAGCGCGAGCTGTGCTGCCCGATAACGCACACGAGCGCAGCTTGTATAGGTAGATCCTTCGAGATCGACGACGACCGGCTCTGCAGCCGCTCGAGAGTGAAAACGCGAGCGCGATCGATATAACGCACGCGGCACTGCGGGGACTCCGGCTGTGGGTGGACGCACGATTAGAGCTGCGCGGGAGGGATTTTTCGCGATGGGAAATTAATGGGGCCTGCGACTCGGAAATAAGATTATTTATTGGGGGATGGAGTATATTCGATGCTGGTGTAAAATGAAGAATGTAAATGCAATAGATTAAGAATTTACGGCATTTAAATGTGTAGAATTAATTGTTCCGAGTAAAAATAGTTCATGCTGTTAATATAAAGAGAAAGTTCAATGTTTCATAAAGATTTTATTTTCTAAAAAGTCAAGTTCATGGGTAGAATGAAATTTTGAGTTATTGCGATACGGCTCCACTGATAGGAAAGCTAATGAACTTTCTTTCCTCAAATGTAATTGCACAATTAAATCGTAATAGTATAAGACCGAATTGTTTTAGTTCTAAATATTATAGAGAGAAATCATCAGTATTTCTTTTCTATCGGCTTTATTTTCTAGAAAGTCCCATATTTTCTCCCAGCAAGTTTAATTTTTACTCTTCAAGTCAAACACGTTTAACACTAGGCTGATAAAGTAATCGTTTCCTATGTATAGTTTATGCGAATATATTACGTTGCCAATATACTAAAATCAGTAGTAACAGGCGGTCATCGACAGACCGCTACTACTACCATATTGATTAGGAAAACCCGATATAAATATTTTGTTTATTCATCTTGATCTACTGAACGAAAAAAATTCTTGTGTTTATAAATTTATATAAACATTTGTTTCTAATAATCAGATTACCGTAGCTTCCTAGATAATTAACAGTAACGTTTGTTTAGTACAAGTGGAAAGCACGTAATCAATTGGTTCAAATTACACACTCACTTAATTTCATAGTATTACCTCCTTTATCAAGTTATTTATGTAAGTCTCACATATACACATTCGCTTCTCAGAAACCAACCGCTCTACCGTGCGCAATTCTTTTGAACCCACAGTAATAAAGCAAACAATTTGTCTACCCCCTCTGGACAATTCAGCGCGCATCAATGTTTCTTTTGAAAATAGCGATTGTTCGAGTGGCTGAGAAAGACATACACACACTCTACCGCAGAAAAACGTTCAGAGAACAATTGAGCATATCCTTCAGCTATAGGTAGCTTGCGCGCGGCCGCAAATAAAAGGGTCACGAGAACTTACGCTGCTAATCCGGCTGACAAAAGAAACGGATTTTAATAACGCAACTTCTGAAAGCCCCGTGACGTTGTTCATAACGAGCCTCGAACGTATACTCGAGTATGTTCGGGTTCAAGTTTGCAATAGCTGCGCAGCCTTTCTGAAATTTCCGTCGATTTTGCCCGAGAAAGCTTATTACCGGCGCGGCGTTGCGACAGCTCTCGTGTATATAGATTTTTCGGGAAAACAAGCTGCACGCCGGCCTAATCGCGTCTCGCCGGGTAAAATTCGCGCGAGCAATCTCCGGGCTGCGCGGCGTAATTGACCGGCAGGGCCCGGCTTCCAATTGGGCTCATTAAGCAAGTCCAATTTCCCGCGAAATTCGCTTACGTGAAACATCGGACGTGCAAACATAAATCTCCCTCTAGCCATATGCACAACTTGCATGCAATTTCGCCGAGCAGTTGCATCGATTATGATTAAGAGGTGGCCTTTTTCGACGACAAAGTGCTTTTCACTCTCCGTTTTAAATGCCGCATGGAAATCGCGGCCCACAATGCGCCCCGCTAATTCGATTCGCCAATTAGGCGATTGGAGGAAAAACGGCTTTTACTCTTGCGAGCGAAGAAAGTACACATGGCTCGCACACAGGCCGCTGCATTAAAATAAATGCACAGACACACGTTTGCACTTACAAATGCCGTAGCGTAAACTATAGAGTATACAGGGAGAAAATGCGGCAATTGCTCGGTGCAGTATATATGCATCGCGATCTAAGGCGGGGCCTTTCTCACTCTCGATCGGCAAGTTTCCGCGCACGAAAATGCTCTCCTTTGCACAAGAGACGTAAACAAGCGCGCACGGGGGGAGGGTTATACACGCTAATGGGCTAGCGTGCAGTCGCGGCTCTTTACGCTCGTAAAGGAAGGGAAAGTGAGCTCGCGGCCGCGCTGTATCGCGCCGTTGTCGCTCTCGGCCAGCCGCGAGCGGCTTACGTAACGGAAACCGGAGGAACACGGATAAGGAGCGTCGTCGCAACGCGCTGCGTTTTTCCGCGATGCGCTGATCTCCTTTTTACAGGCGCGACAGCGTAATGGACTGCGGCTGGATGCGCGTCAGATGTAACTATATGTATATATAACAACCGGCCGGCTTTTGCGGGCAGCGCTCGCGTGGGAATTATAGAGGCTGTGCATGTAAGCGATTCCGCGTTGGATTGATCTCGGCGAGGCGGTCAGACTCGTTTTTCTGCGCCGAGAGCGATTATGTATAAAGAGTGCGCTGACCTCGTTATTCGCGGTGGGGGCCGAGGATGCGGCGATGATTTGTCGAAATCAGAGGAAAACGGACTTTTTGTTTCTTTTTTCACTGGAAACGAAAGTTCGCTTTTGTAATCGTAATTTTTAACGCGAAAAACGTCAAACAAAAATTTATCTCCTCTTTGCGGGGCTCATTGCTTTTTGCGAGTTGGAAAATAATTAAAGCCAAACGACGATAAAACGAAATGAATACTTTTATGCGTTAACTTTAGCGCCTTTTTTGCCGCGTAAACATAACACTTAAAACAGTCATTATAGTAATGAGTTGCACGAATAAAAACTTTGCAACGGCTTTTTCCATCGTATGTACATAGAACGTTATTTAATTACAGCCATTTTAAATTTTTAACGCCACAATTACAATAAAGGTATCAAAGATTTGGTTTAAAAACATTTTTTTTATGATTTTCATTAGTGTCTACAATCTTTTATAGATAAATTTAACCACCGATAATCATCATGTGAATATTAAATCTCACTAAAAGTACGATGCAATCACCGTAATTCATTGTTGTCTGACCATGTTTGGCATATATCTACTTATGCTAAATGTAAAGTGGTCACCCAAACTGGCCCTGAAATATATCATCCTTAAAAATAGTATACTATATATAAATAAAATACTTAGTATCCTTTAAAGAATGATTTGAGTATATGCATCCTTGTTATCAGGTAGATTACAATATACAAATTTCACGCCAATCAAAACAATTTTCGGAAACACGAGATTACGGCCACTCACACTTTTATCGCGACCTTACACAGAGTAAGAAGGCATAATTTTTAATTTAAAATCACATGCATAAATAATCTGTTCTTAGCAAGTGCAGCGATAAAATTACCATAAGGATAATCCACACGATCCAATCATCATCTTACCACTCCGAGTCTTATAAACCCTATATACCTAACACACCAAATGAAATCTTCCACGCGCTGACACTCCAATTTGAAATCCATCTCTGAAGCGCGGCCAGCCACGCGCACACGCATACGAGCAAAACCAATAAGGAAGACGTCCGGCTGTAGCTGTAACGGTGCGCTGCCTCCATATACGCACGTAATCGGCTTACGGCATTGCGTCGTCTTCCTGTGGGCGCGCCGCCTCCGGCTATATCTCTGCTGCGCCCTGCGGCGCTGTTAGGCGCGTTAGATAACGGATCAGTCCCTCGTATACGGACTTCTTCTTCGCTTCCTCGAGGATCAGGAGAGTGTGGATTTCTCGCATTTTATCGGCGCATGCGTTTACAGTGAGAGAGAAAGAGAGTTGCGTAAGGTGCGTAGAGTGCGAGGACGCGTGTGAAATTTCAATGAGGGGTCGAGCCGTTACGGGGACGCGCGGCTTTCTGGCTCGAAATTTTTACAAAGGTCTTTAGTAGTATAGAAGAATGTGTCATTAATCGGTAAATAAGCTTTTAATGCTCGACGTTATAGGTTTTGAAGTGTTTCGCGGAAATTTCGCGAGTTCGTTGCAGCGAACGTTTGATGGATGTGTAATTTTTTATTGATGCTGGTTTACCAGAATGAGATACTCAAACAACCTTTTTACATAATACATGTTGGAGATAGTAAAGTATAATTGTTTTTATTAACGCGAGTCTGTATTTTTAATAAGTTTTTACCGTAATAGCAAAAAAGGAACGTGCTTCAGCTACTAATAACACATTATGCAGTTAGGGGAAATGACCCCTAGCGTAGAATGTGTCAACTGTATTAATTAAGTGATGTAATAATTACAGCTAGAAAGGTGTTGGTAGTTTGCAATAAAGAAAGCTAGATTTCACTCCTTTTTAAATAACAATTTAACACATGTGATCTATCGCAATCCATTTTATTTATTACATCGTATTTTTTATAAACCTTAGGTATCATAGGATGATAAATCTAGAAAAAAGGCTCTATTGCCACAGCAGTCGATCGGACGCGACGCGAGAACAACAAGTCCCTCGCCGGATGTTTTCGCGGACACCACGAGGTAAAAAACCTCGCGGGCCAAACAACAATAAAGAGACGCGGCGCGTGAAAAATTGTGCAACCCTTGCGCAACGCGTTGGGGCGCTCTTATATTGCCTCGTGAAAAGTTAATGTTCGCCCGTAGGTCCAGCTTAGCCCCGTGAGAAATAGTCGCGCGATTAGCGATTGATGATTTTGCAATGCGAGCGGATCGCGCAATGACGGGATATAAAGAGGTGATGGCTTGTTTGGGTCCGCGAGGGGCCGTGGACAAAAGCTTGGTTATATGTCAATGCGGCCTTTGTGCCGAAGATTGTGATATCCTAGCCTTTTGATCTTCGGTTCGAGGTATTGTGGCGGGTTGTGCAATCCGATGATTGGATTTTGGATGGTTGTAGATGATAATATTTTATTTATCTGATAACTGTTGGGTTCACATAAAAATAAAGCATCGGCTGGATGACAGTGAATGAGGAGCAAATTTAGTCAGACGTCGATCCCAGATTATGCTTATTTACATTTCTGGAATCGTAAAACACCCGAACGGTCTCGCAATAACTACACTTTTGAGCCTCAATGTACACACGGAACCGAGAATATGAGAGAGAGAGAGTAAAATCTGGATACCCGAGAGAGGAAAGCCGCGCCTATACTTTTCGCGTCCCTTTCGAAACGCGGTATATGCCATCTCGTCGGCGGCGTCGGAGGAGGAAGGAATAAGCCGATCGCTTGCTATTCGGTGCGTGCATACTTGAGCTCGTGGCGAGATTCCTTTTTCTTTCTCTTGCTCCTTATTTTCCTGCGCGGGACTCGTCTCGCATGCGAGATGTTGGACCTTGGGAGACTCTCATGGGTTTTAGTGCCGGCAGCGTAAATTTTGCTCGTTTTTTAGATTGATTTTGCAGCCTTGTGCATTTATTTATTTAGTCAAAAGAACAGATGTAGGAATGAATAATTAATATCAATTTATAGGATTCAATTATTTAAATGCTTGAGTGGAATAAAATATTTTCAACATATCACATCATCGTTATAAGTGTTCGAACTCGCAACATTGCTTCCTGCTTGGAGGCCAAAGCGTGAACGCGGAGCTAAGCAGTCATTAAATCGTGAAAACGGTACCTTTCTCACGGACGACAGTTGCGAAAATTACGGTCCCCCTCATTAGGGTCAAAAAAACGTCGGTGTTTATGTACGCGGTAAAAGGTACTTGTAACACAATTGTACGTGGAAGTATAGGTAGCTCACGATTGACATAATTTTCAGCCTCATTAACGAACTAGCAAAAATTGATTTTTAGTATTTATTTATTTAGAACAGACGTTATGCTTTTCTTTTCTATATGTTAACAGAAATTTCTACAATTTTGTAAATTCTACTATCATGTTTAACTATACGGTTTTAACGAGATAATTGCTTTGACATGTTTAAAAATTATTGTTGATGACAGGCCAATACCAAAATGAACGTTGGCTGGATTTTCGTAAAAACGGCGGGAAACTTTCTTTGTGGTTAATCACCGTTAAAATGGCATAATAAATGACGCCTAATAAGCATCTGAAGCGAAAAAACACTTTCCTTTTTCGTAATGTATTCGGAGTACAGAGGCAGAAAAACACGTTTACATAATGTTTTCATCCGTAACCGATTAAAATCTCTTTATGTCTGTCCAGCATTTATATCCTAGGGAGAGAACTCGTTATCTAATTCTTCGTAAATATTCCGACTCTCAAGAAGCTTCCCGCGTTCGATCCGAATGATTTCCGCTTTTCCAAGTTCTGCTGCTCTCTTGCTCATTTTTCTTTTGAACCGAATACATTAAATCTTAACGAGACCTTAAAATCGTTTCCGATCGATAAGTTCTTTAATTCGTAATACTACTTATCTACACAAAGCTATCAAAATACTTCTTTTTCCCTGTTCGTAGATCTCAAAGTCTATTAAAAACGTTCCCTGACACAAAAAGAAACCCGGACAAATTCTAAATGACAAAGTTCCTTTCCAACAATACTGGGAAACAAAGCTGAGCACCTATTGTTAGTTCAACCGCTTATCAATCAGACTTCTCAACCATAAATCCCATCAAATGCTAGGCGCAAACTCGAGCAAAAGTCCCCAATTAAGCAGCGCATCCTGGCGAGGCTTCCATCTACACACACACGCGTATTATGCTCTCGCTTTTCGCCGGTGCTCGACCCCCCGCGAAAGCCAGCCATGCACGATTTCACCGTGCGGTCGCTCTTCGTCGAGGGAAAGAAAAGGGGGCGGACGGCCGGGCGCACGTGAAGGTTGCAAGTCAAGGCTGGCACTTTCACTGCGCCGCTGGCTGATCTTATGGGAGCGCGGCTCCGCGACACTTCCCACCTTAGATGCATATAGTACAGTCGTTGGCTCTGCACGTTGGTCTAACTCCTCCAAAGTCGAGAAAGAGAGAGAGAGACGTATATACGCGGCCGTGTTTCGTGGCTGCTAGTCGGTTCTCCTGTTTCGCGAATAAATTGCTGCGCGCTCCGGCGCTGTGCCGGCCTTTTGCGGTTTTTGCGCGCGGCCCATAAGTACGCTGCTCGTACAAGAGCAGGAACGCTGGCTCGGGTTTCGTGCGCTTGTAAAAGTGCTACGATAAATTGCATGCTTTTGAAAACAAATATTCTAAAATGATGAAATCTTATTTGACATTTAGTAGAACGAACTGTTATGGTAATCGTTATTTTCGCAGTAGAACAAGTCGGGCGCGTATACTATATATTATTCTTATTGATTAAATACGTCGAAAACGTTATTATAGCACGTACATAACTCAAAGCTCAACTGGAAAAGTAATAAGCTGAATCGAGACGACGATTTCAATTACAACTAGTCTTTCAAGAAGTGTCGGTTTCTCTCTATATGAGAAAGCGTGTCGGTTACTTTTTCCTACCGACTAAAATGGAAGAGCCCACTTACGTCTAAGAGTTACAGCATCCGAACCAGTGATATACGTAATTTACAACTTTATTTCGTTTCCTTTTATATCAATTGGAAAGTTCGATTGCAATAGCTCATCAAACACAATTAGAGATATTCCAAAGGTGTTTATATTTACTTAAAATTTATCCAACAAAAATATAAAACCCGTTTGCATATATTTTAACCGGTAAAATCAGACCGTCGTAAAGCCCAGCAAACGTATACGCCGAGCAAACAACGTTACACATCGTCCCTCCTTATCTCCGGCATCGCTCCGCTTTACGTTTTACAACTTTTGCCAGAGTCCGACAACCTCTCTTTCTCTTTCATCCCGCACTTGTCTGAGCACACTGCACATACAGACGCGAATGGGCACGCTTGAACTTTTCGCAAAGGCAGCGGCGCGAATGGAAAATACCGCACGGAAGTATAGCGAAAAGGCGCAGCAACGGCCATGGGATCCGGGCTCACGTGTCTATGTAGTATGCCATCGTCGGGAAAACGAGTTTCTTTCCCTTGGGTATACTTGCGGTGTTCGTGCTGTTCTTTCGAAACGCTAGCGGCGGCGTTTTCTGGGTATTTATGCCTCTGAATCACTGTTGTTTGTTCCCTGTATTGTGGGCATCATGATGAATTTTAAACTTGACCGTAGGAGAGGACTGTATTTTTTTTCCTTCATTTTGTCTCGCTGACACTTAATTATAGACAGTTTCAGTACCACTAATTTATGTCTTGTGGTATAGGAAAGAAAATATATATTTTTCTCTAGAATGATATATATTTTAGAAATTTAAATTCTATGTAATGAAAAAAATGCTAATGCTATATACACGTATAATATATGAGTAAGAGCGAAAGTATCTGGAAAGATGTATGAATCTTTGAAACGGCTAAGGTTGCGATTAAAAGTAGAATGCGTTAAGTGCATTCTCTGTTGATATTCTTGGCGTGTACAATCTTCGATAAGGAAAAAGCAATTTCTTTGTGCGACAACAAAGACAATAAAATTGCAAAATCCTCTATCGCAAAGCATTTTCTTAGAAAAGCACTATTTTTGCATAAATTACAAGGTATAAAAAGTGAAAAGTGCATTATAAATTAAAAGGAGTTCCCTCTGAATTTGCAGGCTCGGCGGCGCAGAAGCAGCAGCAGGAGGACCCCTGCCAGATAAAGTCGCGCGTCGTGGGCGACATCGACTACTGCGACCGCTACTGGGAGTGCGTGAACGGCAGGCCGGAGCTCTTCGACTGCCCCAACGGGCTCGTCTTCGCGGGCAAGCACCGCGGAGTGACCGAGGGCTGCGACTACCCCTGGCGCGCCAACTACTGCGACGGCAAGCGGCAGGCTAACCCGCCCATCTCCGCCGAGCACTGCGACTGGCTCTACGGCATCTTCGGCCACGAGACCAGCTGCACGAGGTACTGGACGTGCTGGAACGGCACCTCCACCGAGCAGCTCTGCATCGGTGGACTGCTCTACAACGAGCGGGCCAGGTCCTGCGACTGGCCTGAGAACGTCGAGGGATGCCAGAAGCATCGTGAGTCTCAACATAACATTTTATTTATTTCTGTTTGTTTATGGAGAAAAGAAAACTCCCATTTTTAATGAACTTAAAAAAAGTTGAAATTATCAAAATTCTTTGAACTTTTCTCCCCAGCTCTCTGCAACGACGACGCGAACGGCAACGTGCCCCTGGGCAAGTCCTGCAACCGCTACTGGCAGTGCCAGGGCGGCTACCCGCGGCTGCAGCGCTGCCCGGCCATGCTCGTCTTCGACCGGCGCTCGCTGCGCTGCGTCGTCCCGCCCACCGAGGACTGCGACGTGCCGACGACGCCGGCCGGCCTCGACAGCGACCTCCCCGAGAACCGCAACGAGCAGGAGCCCGAGGAGGAGAACCTCCCACCCGGCGTACCATCTCTGCCCCACGGCGCCATCCCCATACCCCTGAGGTCCAACCAGGGCCGCAACCGGAACTGAGCCGACGCCCCACCAACAGAGTAGCGCCGGGAGGAGAGCAAGCGCTGACGAAGCGGACAACTATTATTACGGATTAAGTTGTAGCTTTTAAGGAGATCGAATTTTACGACGCGAACGCCCGTCCTGAGTCACGCACGCATTTCAATCTATCTTATACACCTTTTTCGTCTGATTCTTTCATTCCTGTCTCAAGATCGTCTCATTTATTCCACACCCGATATTCCCGTGCTCGATTCGAAATCGTTAGTATTATTAATTAGCTCTTAGGTATACCCACACTGTTTGTTGAGATTTCAATCAAAATTCCTATACCTATAGTCGTACTCTTTGTTTATACTTTTTTAATTATTTAAGAGATATTTAAATTTTTAATAATATTGTTATAAACTGTAAAAAGACAATAAAATGTTGAAAAAATAACAAAAGAACACGAGAGCAGCATTCATTCACACTTATTGCCTTCCCGGTCACACGAAATCGAAATGTTCATTTCCAATCGAGCACTTTGAGAAGTAGATGTCGACAAAAAGATGCTAATCTCATTGCGTAATTTATTGCTAACGAGCCACGTGCGACGTTTCTTTCTTCTTTCTCCGCAATTAGACGCGAATCGATCAAAATCAAAATTAGATATAATTCGCGCGTGTACGCATGCACGTTTCTGTTCCCGCGGAGGTGACGTAAAGATTACGTAAAAATTACGCGCACGTAACGCGCCACATATATAATAAATTATATACACATATATTATGATACTTATTCGCGCTAGGAAAATATACGCACGCGGGCGTGGTTTAATTATTTGCCAGAAATCAAAATTTTTCAGCGAAGCGAGAGAGAGAGAACGCTGGGTACTTTTCGTGCCTTCCCTCTCAGTTCATTGCTTTCCAACTTTACGTCATTGCGCGGGACACCTTTTGGATATGGTATTGTGCAATCTATGTTTCTAGAATCTTCTTTCATTGTATCTTTCATTTTTCCCTTAACATATTCCATCTCAGTGCGTTTTCAAGACGTGGTGCAGACGAAGGAGCCATTATTTCCGATCATCATTAGCTGCGTAAACTCTACATGTTTCGTTGTATTTTTAATATATTTATCACGCATTGTATCGTTTACATTTTACGCAGTCGAACGACGACAAAATTATATTCCGAAAAAACTTTATCGATCTGACACACATATATTGTACATGTTCGTCTGAAATGTAAATACTTCTTGTACCCTTTCCTATACTTATTATATGTACTTTACAAGGAAGTAAAATGAAGATTATTTTTAATATTATTATTATTATATTATTATTATGAATAAATTGATACTATTATATGTTATTGAGGCGGCGAACTATTTGTGAAAAAAGAAAATGACTAATAAAGTGAAACAATGTATTTTTTTATACATAATAATACGCCTTGGTCACGTACTACTCTGTCCTTTATTGAACAATCCAAATGACACTCGAAATATTGTATATCTGCGGTTTGAATATCCAAGTCCAATTCTACATATTGTTTTGCTCTTTTGATTATCATGATTAACTAAAAATTCCATTGGCAACGATCCGGTTCCAGCGTTCTTCCAGCGACTCATCGTACCTGCGAAAAAAGTCCAGCAGCGCGGTCGTCCAATAATTGGCCTCGGGCCGCGGTTCCTCGCTTAGCGCGTCCAGAGTCATCTCGCTGAAATTATGCGCTGCAACGAGAAAGAAAAGGGAAATGAGCGTAAACGGTAACGAGTGACCACTTTCACCTGGGCTATATACGTAATCGCGGTGCAATGCGTTATGGCTGCACCAGGAGAGGGGGAGAACACTTACCAGTGGGGGAACTCGTCTTTGTCGAGACAGCTGAGCGACTCGGAGTCGAAGAGCTTTTCATCGCCGCAGGTGATGAGGCGCGGGTTGCCGTCCACGCAGGTGATCAGGCGACCACAGTCACCGGGCACGGGGAACCTAGAAGACAGCAATTCAATGATGTTTGCTTTTATAAGATAAAATAAATTATAGTTTACTCTCTACATGTTACGTATGGTCCAAAAAAAAGTCACATACTATATCATTATAAAATATTTAAAAGCTTTTTCTTTATAACAAAAGCTTCAATTTGAGCCCTGGTAGATTGACGTGCCATGAAAAGTAGCCAGGATATATGAGTTTTTATTTTCCAATACTCATGAAGTAAGAAGTTAAAATATCGTGAATGTAGATTTTTTATCAAGGCACATCGATCTACCAAAGCTCAAATTGAAGCTTTTGTTATATAAAAAAAAGTTCTTAAATATTTTACAATAGTAAGTGACTTTTCTCTAAATTGAAAAAAAAAAATGAAAATGTCCACGATTTTCACTCATATTGTAATTTTTCGTAAACAAAGTCTTCCTCTACCATTAAATTGGACGCTTTTTTTATTACTCCGTTGAAAAATGAACATTTTCTATTTTGGTTCAGTCATGTGCTTCGTAAAGAACTTGACTTAGGTGTAGCCTTTTAAATCCAAAATTTTTGAGTTATATAAAATTTTAAAAGTTTCTGGAATTTGTTCATATCTATTTTGGTAGTGGAAAAATTTTCACTATGAAATAGTGTCTTTTCTACTATTTTACATTTAGAGAGTAGATAGTCTATCTGAATAGCCTACGCTGCTTCTGAAGGATTCAAAATATTTTTATTTCACAATAAGATCAATTATTTTCAGCGATCCGCATATTGATTGCGATAAATATACTTCTTGCTCATAACTAATGAAATAAAAACTACATTTATATGTCAAAATTCTTATAATTAACAATTTAGTAAGATGAAGATGAAACAGATGCAAGCTTATCGAAATTGAATCTAGCATACAAAAAGTTGAACTAACTTTATCTTGAAGTTATAAATGATTTTGTTAGCAAGTATTTTTCAATACAAAAAACTCTATGTAACAAATTGTATTTGAAATCTTAATAAAAAAGCCATATCACAATTCATTATCTGTTTTCTTGAATACTTCTAACTTGATTGTTTTCACGGAATGTCGATTTTCATAAGTTATCTCAATATTGTGACATCTTATAGAGATCCATAAAAATAAATTATTAAAATGACAAAAACGAATTGATTGAATTTGGCTGCAATTTAAGTCGTTTTGAAAGTTCTCTCCGAAATTTAGACATCGCAGCTAGGCATGAAACGCGTACTAATTCGGAGAGTTCCACAACTTAAATGGCCACGTAATTTTACCTGGGGTAGGGCCAGAACCTGGCGGCCTTGCCGTTTGGCGGCTTGCTCGGGCACTTGAAGCCGACGACGGCCTCGGGGTTGCAATAGGGCTGCAGCTGATCCGGCCAGACGCACGTGTGGCTCTTCTCGTCGTAGGCGAGGCCGGCGTCACATGCCGTCTGGTGGGGCTCGCCGTACGCGCACTTTATGTACGACGTGCTGCACTCGGCGCTGTCCGGGTAGATGCCGAACTGGTACTCGCAGCCGGGGCTGCTCAGCGGGGTGACTGAAAATTTCACACGTCAATGTTATACTTATTCGATTAAAAAAAAACTCTTTTGTACAATAGTCTCAAGTTAATCAAATTAAATATTATACCATCTTATGTTTCACTTGTTAGTATATATACTCACTGTCAGCTTGGCGCTCGCCACAGTCGACGGCCCAGTGGTAGTTGCAATGATTATGCACGGCGCCCTTGCCGTCGAAGAGCAGTCCGTTCTCGCAGCTCTCCAAGCTCAGGGTGCCGTTGGTGCAGAGGAAGAAGGTGTTGCAGTCCTGGGGGTGGGCGTAGGCGTACACGCCGTGCTGGTCCGGGCAGCTGGGCGCGCCCAGCAGCGACGCTCCCTCCGCTGAAACGCAATTACCGATCGTTAAAATACACGAGGAGTGCGAGAAGAAGGTTTGCCGAACGGAAGTGCGGGCTTCAGCACTCGGTTACGTCGCTCGGGAGAGACTTTAATGCCGGGGTTGACGGCTGCAGGCGAACAATGGCGGGAAAATCAGGTGCATACGCATTTGCAATTTGTCGGCTGTGAATTTTAATCGCGGTATGGGAATTGTGAACTTCTCGAGGTGTTGGATTAAATTTACGCGCCATTGTTTATCTAATCTCGCGGATTTTTAATCATGCAAGTTCTATTATATGTTTTAGAGGCTCCCAGTGTTGAAGCGAATAAATTTCGGACATAAAACTCGTAATACATACAAGTTGCCCGCGCAATATTACTTTTTGCTATAGAAAGTATTTCTCAGACCTTATTCGGTCATAGTAATAAACTTTCGTTTGTGCTCGTAATTAAAGAATTATATTATGTAATGCCATAATTTTTTGTTAATACGTGTACGAGCCATTTACTTTTATGCACGTATAAAATGTTCTGAAAACTTTACATTAATATCCGATATATAATTTTACTTTAATTTCATTATATCTTTGTATCGGGAAGTTCTTCAGAGATTGGCACCTTGGCAAAATTATTTCAAGCTCATTATTGCTGCAAGTGTCAAGCAATTATTCAAAAGGTAATAATTTGAATAAATACCTCCCTCCGTCCAAACAGGCTTTCAATTTAAGATTTATTCAAGAATATTTTATGCGTCATTGTAGAACTGACGTTGCTTATGAATTATAGAAGCGAAAGCAATAGAATCATCCGCAGTATTACAAAAATGTTAATAAGTGTTTTTCTTTTGTATTTCATACTCTTTTAATTTAATAACAATTCATTCTTACTCGAAATTATCTACGAAATCTTGATACCTTTTATTCAAAATTCCATTATCAGAAACCTGCAATAGTAGATGATGAGTACACTATGAATTTAAAATTGAAAACAGTACTTCAGTCTGCACTCGAGCCCGACATGGAATAAAATTTCATAGCCCACACTCCATTGGAATTGCAACGTAGAACGCGATGAATTAAAAACCACTTCCCACCTCGAAGAAGTCAAAGGACCCCATAACGGTCGCACGTATTCCCTATTCGCCGTTATCACCGCGACACCTGCGCATCAAAGGGAACGGCGGCATCTCTCATATCAATAACCCTCACACGTCGCGCAGCCCAATGCCAATGCGTCGGGCTGTGTCGTCGCGCAATAATACGCGCGCACATGAATTATTGATGAGGCGCGCATAGGCGAGAAAAAACCAGAAGATTACAGACGTCCGAAGTGAGAAAGAGAGAGATTTTTTTGGTTGCTAGCCTTTCTCTCCCTGACTTTTGCGCTGCGCAAAAGTTTCTCTCTCTCTCTCTCTCGCTTGGGCGTAATTATACGTCGTCAAGAGTGCACGGGTGGTCCCGCGCGCGTGCCTGTAGTTTTTTTTTCGCTGCGCGAAAGGTAATTTTTTGGTGGACATATATTACAGCATCGCAGACGAATCGTTCCTTTGGATAGTGAACGTATTACTTTTAAAATGTCATTTTTCGTTGTTAGCATTTATTTGGTTTGTTGTGGAAAGATTTTTAAGTTTGGCCGATTGCCGATATAAATTTTTGCTGGACAGAATTTTTTTTATAAATATACAGAGTTTCTTCTAGACGTAATAGAAACTGAATAAATAAAAAATCTGTACAGTTATTTTGCAAATTAAACGAGATTTTATTAAAATTGAATGCTGACATCGAAAAACTGAATAGAGAGCACTGTATTAAATAAACGGGAAGCTATTCAAGTATATCTTTACCTTGATTTACATATGAAATTTAAATATCACGTTAGAAACTATTGGAAAGTCTTTCAAGGCCTTTCGTAAGAAATTAAATCTATAATTCTACAAAATCACGGCATATATAAAAATCGGTGGTAAAAACTTCAATTAATTATCATTTAAAGCGGTAAAGAAACATTTTATTTTTCTACCAAACCTTTGAAAATTAGAAAAATTTTGCCAGTAACAAAATGAAAAAAAGTCATCTCCTTCCAATACCAACGAAAAATCACGTCCCATGATGTATCCCCATCGCGTAATACCCTGACGTGCAACCATATGGCAGTGAAAGCAGCCGACAGCGTTTTTTTTTCTTTTTCCAACGAGCGAAGTTTCGGCGCGCCGACGATATATTCATCGTCGGCGCGCCGGAAAAACTGCGTGCAAAACCAAAGTATATGGAGCCGTAAAGTAGTGTATACGTATGTACGTACGCGCGGCTCCGTGTGCGCTCGTTCACTTTCACTTTTCATTGCGAGCGAGTCCCTTTGTAGAGATAGCGCGGAAAAAACGCGGCGGCGCCGCGATATCAACCGCGTTTCTATCAAATAACGCGCTGCGCGTCAAGGAGACTTCGAGTTCGTCGATCGTCTACAGCCTTATAATTATGAATCTACTAGCTATATTAAGTATATTAAAAGAATATAATTTTGGAAAAATATCAATTGGCCAGCAGGTA
This sequence comes from Torymus auratus, assembly GCA_900474315.1. NCBI lineage: Eukaryota > Metazoa > Arthropoda > Insecta > Hymenoptera > Torymidae > Torymus > Torymus auratus. Next base: position 61,141 of record UXGD01000100.1, read on the forward strand.
GCAGTTTGTCGTGCAGCTGAGGCATTCGTCAAGGAAGCTTCCCCGAAAATCATCCACGTCCAATATCAAAGAGCTTCCAGTGGATAAATGAAGCGTAAAGCTTATAATGAATGGCACTCACCGGTAGCGAAAAGGGCGAGGGCGACGAGCGCCACACAAGTTGTTGCGCGTCTCATGGTTGCGTATCTCTCGGTTTCTGGTGTTGTTATGCTGTTCCGGTCTGCGCGCGCCGTGATCCGTCACTGCTGATTTCCGTCGCCGTTGTCTCGGCCGGCTGCTGCTACTCGCGGCCTCGTCGTCCCCTTCACCTGCGCACTGACCGACTGGCCGGCCCCACCTCTACTTTACTTACTCGCGTGTAGCACGCGCGCGGGAGGCATATGTACTCTGCGTGCTTTCGGCCGCTCGCGACTCCTTGTCTCCCTTTTATCGCGGGCATTGTGTTGAGAGCGAGTTTGGGAGTTAACTTTCGGCTTGCTCCGCTTACTTGCTGTTCGCTGGCTCCATTGTGTCTCTTGAGTTATTGACTGTACTTTTTAATGATAGATGTATATTGACTGATTGTTAGATCTGATATGTATAAGTTCTCTATATTTACGTGCGGGCTTTTAACAAGAGATCGTTCTAAAGCTATTGTATGTTTTTTTTTCTCTGACTATTATATTTCGATACATATGAATTAACAAAACAAAATCCTTTCACAAAATTTTATTAACTCAAAGTATGGAATTTGATCACCAAAATATAGCATACAAAAATATTTTTTCGAAAAACTACGAATTATTCCCTTTCATTTATGATGACTATTCAATTTTTTATTATTACAAATGTAAAGATTTAGATTTTAAGACTAGTCAATTTGAAAAAAATTTTTTAAAGTTAATAAATGATAACAAAATATCTTGAAATTCTACAACTAACATTCTATTACATTGAATGAACTAATTAAACATAATTAAATTAAATTGATTCATAAATTAGAAGGCCAAATAAATTTTCTTTTGGAAGATAAAATATCTTTATGAATTTAATAACAAGTGTTTATTATATACCACCTGACAAATCTTAGATTTCATCAGTTTGACAGATAGGATCGATGGAAAAAAAATAAAACAAACGTCAGTTTCCATAAAAATGATCTTTTAATTAACTTAAAAGTTGCGATGCTTACAGATTTGTCTTAGCCTAAAGTTACAATGCGCGCCACACACGGCGCGCTTTCACCGCGCGCGCAGATTGGTTTTGCATTCCAGACTCGTTTATCTCCCACGGGCGCGAGCAGTGGTATACATAGTAGATACAAAGATCGCTTGCGAAAGCGGCGTTATAACATTATACAGAGATACGCATTTGGAAAAAGTTTTACGCTTCTATAGGTGTCTGTGTGAGTGTATGTGTTTATGGGTAAGGTGTGTATACATGCATTCACGATAAATAAAATACGTTATATGTAAGTATATATAGATTGGGAGTTTTTAGATACATAGCTCGAGCTGAGAACTCTATAGGAATTGTTGTCGTCGTAACGTTACAGATATGCGCGTGTAATATAACAATGTATAGGAGAGTCCTGCCGAGTAAGATTGCATGATTTCGTCATGTATAGTCGGATCAATAGGCGAAAGCAGAAATTTTACAATTTTTACACTTTGATTTAATCAGTATTCACTTAAATCTTCGTGCTTGAATTAAAACTAATGTACATAATTTATAATTTATCAGCTAATTTCATTAAAATCTTAAAAGAGAATGCAGTCTTTTATCAATTATGAAACGTTTTCACTTATATTCAAACACTAAAATTATTTATGGAAATTTAACGAAATCATACTATCCACATCAACAAGCAATAAGAATAGTTCTTCACAACTTAATAATAAGAATAATAATAAAAAGTAGTAGTAGCTGTAGCCGGCTATTCGGTCGTCAAACAGCTGCGGCTGGCACATATCACGTCCTCTCTATTTCTCTCTCGGGATGTTTCGGTGTGTCTCATTTTCTCTCTCGCTCAGTTCTTCCCTTTGTAGTAGTCCTCGCTGAAAAATAAACGCGCGGATTAGTGGAAAATTGCGAGAAATCGATCGAAATCTGGAGCGAGTGAAAAGCGTTGGCACGCGCTCGCTTAATGATCATTTAATGGCTTCATTGCAGCTCGACAAACTTAATTATATTAAACGCGTTGTTGGGCATTGTAATGAGTTTAGAAACGCCCGATTCCAGTTTAACGCCTGTGCAGTGTTTTTACGCTGACTGACTACGAGATGCGCGTACGTTGATAGGGCAATTAAAATGCCTCTACGTGAAAAATACCTTCTTGTTTTCCTTTTGCTGGTTATTTGTAAAATTAGAAAAATGGTAGGTAATCAATGGAAGATTATAACCTTTTAACGAGACCTTAAACAGAAAGCCAAGTCTTAAAGTTTTATAACTTTGCTTAAAGTTCTTTAACAACTTTTAATGGCTTTTCAAAATTGTGCAGCTTAAACCAGTGTACTCTGTCATTAGAATGACGTATTCCGTAAGTCAGAAAACCCCTTATTTCCCTTAACTATACGAAAAAGGAAGTTAAAACATATAAAAATTGCTGTTCATGGCCTTTTAATTTCTGAAATTTCAGAAAGGAAAGTAGTAAGTAATTTTAATTTTAATTGTAGTTGATATGAGTATTTAGCGACTATCCCGTGATAAATGAATGAAACGTGAACTTAATTATTCTGGATTTTATATTAGTGTCAGGTTACAAGAGAGTTGTATGATTACAAAGATACTAATTGCGGTGATGAATAATGTTATGATCAAAGAGATTTATTCAAGTACAGCGTAAAGACATTTTGAATATCTTTTAGAACAAACTGGAATCACAGCAATAATCAAAATATTTAAATCTGTTCAATAATTTAATAACGTTCATATGACGTATTATAAAATAAAAAAATATATACACAATTTATAAATAATACATATAAATTTGTTAAATTGAATGTTTTAAGTGTATGCCATTACATTTAATAGTAGATAATTGTTAAACTTTCATTTTTATAGAAATTTAGTGAATATTTGATTTCATTTTAATCATATTCAATCATTATCTGCTTGTATTAAAATTTATCTATATTGTAGAATTTAAATAAACAGTTTCTGCTTCCATAATCCTGGCTGATTAGCATAGAGAAATTTTAAATTTAGAGAAAGTCCAAAAACTTATTATCTAGGAAGTCCATCCGTAGTTCACTAACCGCAAACTCAACAAATCTTTTACAAGGATGCGAAAGATTTTATAATAGTTGCAAAGTAAATTCTGACGATATTATACAATCATTCCAGATTCATTTATTGGGATTATATAATAATTTTTAAATATTTTATATTAAATTTATTGTACATAGGCAATTATTTACGTATATTTAATGAGGTAAGGCTTATCATAAGTTTGAAGAGTTACCGCACCAGTTTTCGATCATTTACAATAAGGTACGGCATATCTTTTGAAGATAAGTCATATCTGCATATTTTTAAGTTATTTTTTTTATCAAACTGAAACTATATTTCAATTTTAATTTAACAATGCAATATGATTATAAATAGAGATCTTTTGCTTGAAATATTATATACTAAAATATAAAAAAAACATAGTCGAACCTATTTTGGATACTGGAAACCAATTGTCGTTCATCATAAAAAAAAGGTTTCAGATTAGGACTTATCATAAACAAAACATCATTTATTAATCATAAAAAAGAAACAAAAGATAAAATTAATAATATTTTTAAACAATATTCGAATTTTTATAATTGATAGAAAATTGGAGATTTGTATAAAAAATACATCTCCTGTTTTAAAATAAATATTTGGTCAATTATTTGTTGAGAAAAAAAGTAAAATAATTGTAGAATATAATTTAGAATTTTTTTGTAATTGTAAATGCAAAACTTTATAATTCTATTGATCGGAAATAGGGTGCTGATCGATAACCGGTGCTGTATCCATGAATTTGAATATATAAATTTTCATGATTGACTGACTGCCCAATGATAAACATGTGAATAAAACTTTATCGAATTACATAAATGCTTAGGTTTTGCTTGATGTGTTATTAAAATTGTATTTGTATATATTCTCATTAATATCTATTTGCGAAAAACAAACCTTTTATGAATATGAGCAAGAAAGTTGAACGTGTTTTTCGATGATTAATAGATTGAATAATTAAAAATGCTCAGAGTTTGATCACCAACGTTAGGCAACCGAAAATTCAGTAGAACGCAAGGACACAACATAAAAATAAGATAGAAAGATAATAATTACCATCCAGGAACGAGGTCGGCCTCGGTACACCTGAAGCTGTCCTCGTTGTACACCAATCCCTCCTCGCATTGGCCCTTCTGCGGCACCATACCGTTCCGGCAGATGTAGAACTTGGCGCAGTCTTCGGGATGGGGGTAGGTTGGGTGGGGCAGGATGCGGCCCTGGGGTCCGACAACCTCACCCGCGGGACAGCTGAAGCCGTCGTCGAGGGTCTCGCGCGTAGCGTCAAGGCAGGCGCGCGTCGCGTCGACCGCCCACACGCAGCTCGACATCTTCTCCTCGTAGACGAGGCCAGGTGGGCACGGCATCACCTGTTGCATCCGTTATGTATTATATACCAAGCCTTTCAAGTTTCTTTTTTATGTAGGTTAATGGATAACGCAGTATTGGTTCGGTAAATAAATTCCTGAAAACTTTTTACTGACAACCATTTGCACTGTAATTATCTTATTGTTTAAAAAAACGAGTTTATTTGACTAATCTTTATCTCAATTTAATGTAAACTAAAGTAACATTTTAATAACAAGAAAAAAAGTTTCAAGTAACCATAAAATTAATTCTGCAGAGGATCTTTTTTCTGATGTGAAAATAAGAGATCGGTGTTGTATGAGTCACCAATGACTCATACGACACCACTATACGCTATTACAACGTATATTTATTAATTATTGGTGATTCAAAAGTATGCATATAGTTACATTTTGTTCTTACTTCTTCCTATTATGTATTATTCAGATCTTATTATTTGTTGACCATTCTCACAGAATATTAATTGGAAAAAGCAGGCGATATTACCGAGGCAACTCCATCGATGCAGTTGACGAATTTGTCGCAAGCCAGAGGATCCTCGTGCTTGAAGTAGCCGTTGGCGCGCGGGCATCCTTTCGTGGGCTGGGGCTCCTCTGCGAAAAACGTCGGAAAACGAAAGTGAAAGCGGGCGCTTCAACAGCTGCATCATTGTCCCCCCCCAAAAAATTAGCATAAGAGTTATTTTTAGAACCGATCTCATGCACAAAGGCGCAGCCACAGAGGGATAAAAGGACCGGGTGGCTATTGGGTCAGCGGCTGCGCTCATTTTTCAAGAAGAACCTTGAAGACCGGTTCTCGCGAGTGCGCGCGCGTGTTTGTCGCTCAAGCTGCAGCCGACCGGCGGCGAACTTTTCGCCGCGACTTAACTGCAGGCCGATCTGAAATCGGGGAAAGTTGCGCGCGCGCGCGCCCGCGGTGCGTGAATGTACAATTAGACTGCGCGCCGGTTTTTCTTCTTTTGCGCCGAGATGGAAATACGATCGCTCGCGAAAAACAGCCCGGAATTCCAGAATATGTGCACTGGAAAATCGAGGATTTATTTCTCGTTTTTATTCAAGTTTGAAGAAAAAATAATGCCATCATTTTCAAAATAGACTTTGCTGATACTATTTCATTATTTTGGAGTCCTGCAACCAGAAACTTCATTTGAAAGTAAGAAGGACACTTTCGATTTTCGAGTAAATGTATCTCTATAATAGAGGTACATTTAGTTCGAAATTGAAAGTATACTCCATTCGATCGTATCGGTATGTCAGCAATCTCTAATAGTTATCTCTTCCAATATATCTGTGGATCTATAATTTTACTCTTACGTGAAATAGCTCAATGTGTTTTTTATTTGAACCGTTAACGAGAGCAAGCTTTCTCTTATAAATTAGAAATTACTGTCATCGAACTCTGTTTACTAAAAAAAATGAAAATTAAATAAATTCCAATTTACTTAAATTTAGGATCCAGTCAAACGAAAATGCAGTTTTCGATGGAATAAAATTTGGTAAAAGAGGAGAAAATAAATATGTGTGCGAAATTTGAGTGAAACCGAGTCAGGATGAATTCGCACAAAAGTTATGCAACGTGCCGAATGATGCAGCACACGTGTCGTTCACGTGGGACTATGCCGTACATAGTATATAAAATGCATCCCGCGGCAAAATCGCCTGTAATATCTGATGTAACCCCATCAGGAAGCGCGTGCGCTTACCGCATGGAATTTACAAACTCTCTATATACGTAGACTTTCGCAATTTCATCGGGCGAATGCACTATAATGCATTCGATATCTCATTTGTCTATAATGATATATGCAAGTGAATAATAAATTACAAGGTGTTTTTCTAAATTTTTAAGAAAGAGGGATTTTGATTAAAAATATAAAAGAAAAATGCTGTAATCGTGTAAAATGTTGGCGTAGGTCGTTTTCGTATCGAGAAAGTTGGCGCAATCTCGCCCCATTACTTACGCAGGACGGTGCGGTCGCCACACTGCACGTTAGCCGGGATGTCGCAGAACTCCTTCTTGGGATTGTCGTCCCTGAAGACGAGGCCGTCCTTGCAGAGCTTCTCCTCGGGCACCCCGTCGACGCAATGGTAGTAGAGGTCGCACTGCTCCGGGTCGGGGAAGAAGCCCTTTTGCTCCGGACAGCGGAAGTCGAGCTGCTGCTGCTGCGCTTGCGCGGCGACGAGCAGGCAGAGGGCAATCACGAACGTCCTCGTCATCCTTGTGCGGTCTTCAGTGGAGATGTGTGGATCGGGCGTGTTTTTCTCTCGCGAGCTGCGGCGGCGAACTGGTGTCTCGCTCGACTGGGTTTTCGTGGCCGCGGCGCCGTGGTGTGTTTCTCTCGCGCGCACCGCCGCCGGTTGCATTTCACAAAGAGGCCCCCACCCCCTTTCTCCGAATCCGCCGCCGCCGCCGCAGTCGCCGCCGCCGTACGGCAAGTAAGAGTCTTAGCATTCGGAGCGCGCGCGCGACGGGATAGGTCGCTCGGGCAGAGCTGCTTACTTTGGTATAAGAAACCGTTTTTTCCCGATGGGGGGAGGAGGATGCGCCGCAAGTGCATTATTGGCCGCGATAAGAGGCGAAATGGTTATTATGACAGAGGTGTCGTTAGCCGTTTAGCGGTTGCGCCTGACGTAGGTACCTACGTCTCTGTAGCAAGCGACGCTAATGGCTGCATGAGCCGACTGCTCGACGTTGGGAATTATTCATTTCTATAACGTGTCTCGGTGCTTTGAGCTTTCGGCTAACCGTACGGATTCCGGGGGGCGTTGGAAATTTCAATGCATTGTGGCTCGATATAAGGAGTAAAAGTCCGTCTCGTGATTCACAAGTGTTATTTCGCAAGACCTTTATCCAAAATATCAAAGCCAAATACTTGTAGCAAAATTTTAGAACTAATAAAAAATCAATCTCAATAATTATACCCGCCGTCCTCTTGAGGGCCGAAAAAGGTCAAGCGATTTATAGGAAGACAAGATTAATTAAAAGTTTTCAATAAACAGAGTAAACAGCATTGAATTGCTTTAATAATAGCACTTGCCTGTAAACTATTGCATAATGAAAATATTGGGCATCAATATCCTTATAAATAAAACAATATAGCAACTAAAGGACACTTAAGGATACAGGAAAGGAAACCGGTTTCATAAGAATTGGCGACAAAAAGAGGATGACTGGACTATAGGACTATAACATTACGGATCACTTTAGGTCAATTTTAAGTAATTTAATTACACTGATATAACTATATCATACCAGTTAAATTAAATATTAATGTTGAATGAACAGCGTACTTATGTTGAAAATTCTTAAATCAAGCTTTTTTTTTTAATTACGTTCGATGCCAAAATTTTAAGTTTTTGTGATTGTCAAATCATTCTTCTTAAATTGTAAAAAAAAATTTTTCTTCGAAAATGCGTTTGATATTCATGAAAATATTTCTTATTACGAATTACCTTGCATTGTCAGAATGATGAAATTTTCATACATGTTACGAAATACTTTGTTGACCCACCAAGTTTTCATACAATTTCAAAGTAAAGGTATCGTAGACCACATCGATAAATGCAACGAAATAGCCTTATCAAATATGTCACAAGATAAAATACAATTGAAGAAAGTATTCAAACTGCCGATTTCGTTATTTACGATGTAAAATTTTCAGATTTTAACAAAACTTAATTACTACATTATATGATGTTGTTAGTGATTTATGACTGTAATATATAATATTTCTGTTATTTCATAACAAGAGATATTCTAGTGATTTAAATAACTGGAACGACAATTTTGAAGAAAGCCATTTTTCGAATGATGTCATAAATAAATAAAATTAAATATTCAGAATTTCAAAACACGTGTATCAACTTTTACAGTGTCTTTGTTATTTAAGAAATTTATGATATTACAGTACTATGATATAATAAAAGATTACGAAATGATGTATAAGGGGTATAATTTTGGCTTGAAAATACTAGGTATGCCTCAATTAAAGCAAAGTGACTGATTTAAAAATGAAATTCCTTTTTGTACTTTTAATCTAAGTTTGAAGCCCGATCCCAGATTGAAGGTTTGATCAGGTCGGAAGTAAACTAAGTCGAGTGTTGCAATTACTTGCACGTCTATATTATATACACAGCGGTCATGTTACTTCATCGGCTATAATCCGATTTGTCTCTTTCCGCAAAAAATTTCATTCTCTATACAAAAACAGTATACAATGTAATGCTATAATAACTGTAAGAGTCTCTTTTTAATAAAGAAAGCATTAATTCTATTTTATACTCACTTTCTTAACTATAGCTTTTTTTCATATCACCGAGAACAAAATTTAATTGATCTAATATGAAACGATTTCTTTAAACTGAAAAAAATTAATTGATTTAAAAAAAGGATTGTATTGAATGAACTATAATTCATTTCTGCGCTCCCTCTTCTTAGTCTTATTTGCAAAGGATTTGACATATATTACTTTTAATTTTATAGATTTTTATTATAATGCTCTAATAATAAAAGTTTTGATAACTTGCTTAGTGCAAAAGAACTGTAAGTATCCCATATTCTGTCTTATAATTTTTTCAAGTAGAAGTTTCTCATATGACGTATACTATTCTCTCTAAATATTTTATTCTAATATTATGATTAAAGTGCATTATATATTACTATACATCAGAGTATTTCTCCATCCCAAATACCGGAGAAACTATACTCGATCGTCACACGCCCACCGCGCTACCAACGACCCACACAAATCATTGCTCGTCAATGGCCCGAACTGCACGTCACTTTCCGCTTCCAAATACCATCGAAGCTACGTGGGCGACGTATATTATTATACAAGGGAGCTTGGCGCACCCGCAGCTTTGACAACGTTTTTCAGCGATGCGATTCTATGGTAATGCGGCCCGAGCCTGCACCTATGTAGCCTCGCGCTCGCGAACGAGGATTTTTTAGGGACTTATATGGGGTGAAAGACGCCGTATGGCGCCCTATCTACTTATATCTTTGCTGAAGACTAGCCGGCACGATTTGCATTCTTCCATGCGGGTAACGTTATTGGCTTGTTAAAGCCAACTCTGGCGATTTGTTTAATCGAGATATAGAAGTTTCTGGATTTTCACAATCGTGGGGATATACTAATGCATTTTTCGTATAGGATACTTAGAATTCATGTAAAACAAAATTTTTAACGCAATAAAATATATTTTTGCCATCCCTACTTGTCATGTCTAAAAAAATAAAAATCATAAAAATGAATTATTATTATCATCGAATCAGTAATTATTAAAAAGAACGAAGCTGTGTTTGTGCTGACGAAATAACGATAATAGCAGTGTCTATATCAAGCAAGTAATCAAAGTTTATAAAAGCTACGCACAGAAACCTAATATTCGAACGATAAATTAAGCTGCGGCGATATTAGTTTCACCAAAAGATAAAATCTAACACCTAATCCGGCGCGCGGCGGTACTAACCAGTCGCACGTACGCGCCACGCACATTGGAAAAGCTATACCGATCCTTAAAAATCAACTTGTCCTTCAACATTCACCGCACCGCCGCTACAATTTCACCGAAAGAGATAAAGTCGAATAAGTCTCGACGGACCGAATCTAAAATTTATTAACTTCAACAAACATCGCGCTCTCCATTCCCATCGTCCAGGTAAATGAAGAAAAAAAGTGAACCATGGGGACGCCAAGGTCCGCCGGTGACCGAGAGCTGAGCTCGTGCACAGCCGCTTGACGAAAGCGGAACCGATAACGCACTTTTACCATCGGCCGCAGGCAGATCGAAAGTGTATGTGTGTGCGCCGAGGCTTAGGAGCGAGCGCTACTGCGGCGTTTTATCATCCGCGGAGAGAGAGAGAAAGTCCGTTCGGCATGAGCGGCCGATACGCCGCGCCCAAGGTCTTTCGCAAACGTATCCTTGGCACCCGCAAGCGCTATATAATACGCTCGACGAAAGCGAGCCCGCGAGGTTGAGGAAGCCGATGAGCCCGCCGGGGGTTACGACACTTGTATACACTTTCCTTTGGCTCTGCACCAGATTCGATTCGTCTCGTATATTGTTATAGACGATCAGTTGGTGTTTCATGTAGTATCGAGTGTGAGGGAAAAGATTTACGATGGGAGAAGAAAGTTCGGTTTAACGATAACTTTTATTACAAGTCATTAATACAAAAAAATACAGACTTTTATTACACAGTTTTTCATTTTGTAAATTAACGCTAATACAGTTCAACAAAATTTGAAAATCGTTTAAAAATACATCCTCCCTTTTCACGCTACAACAAAGACCTAATATTAATAGATCGAAATAAATAACCGTTACGAATCGTCGGTTGACATTAATTCACAAAATCTTTCCTGCTATTATTGTATCTTCAAATGTTTTCTTCTTATTGTTCTTTGTGAAGTCCAAGCAACTTTTCTCGCCGCATCCTGGAAGAAACGTGCCAGACCGCGACTTTTGTCACAGGAATGCCGTAATACCGGTATACGCGGGTCCTTGGCTACCAAATAATACATACAAAAGGCTCGGTACACGTTATTTTTGCTTTATTTTTATTTTTGTCCTTTGCACGTTTTAAATGAGCCTCGAGAAACAAATCAATTATTATTATTATTATTAGCCAATTGCGAAACGTTGTCCATACGGGATCGACGATATTGGGGTTAGAGGTGCACATGAGAGACGTTTGGAGTACGTTTACGGTGTCCCGATGCGGGACAAATCCATGTCGCGGCGATGATTTATGGCTTCTTGTCGTCGTCCTTATACCAGTCCTCGCTGCAAAAGAAAGTACGGGTCTGATTTAGAGCGGCGATAACTTTCAAACTTGGAGTTTTGAGATTTGGGAGTGACATTGAACTGTCAGAGTGCCCTATTTTTAACTTTTATCGATCAAACAATCAAATTTAGATTCGACTATCTATAAAGTGTGTCAATGTTAAGATATAATTAACGCCTACAACAAACGTTGTTTTTCTAAAATGAAAGGAAAAGTAACCAAGCGAGAGTAAAAGTCTCTACTAAAACCAGATTTTTTTTTTAAATTAAAAAGGAGAAATTCTACTCGCATTGATAATGATAATATTTGTCATTCTACAATTACGGTTTGAAAGGTTTTCTTTTGAAACCGTTAAAGCAAAGAGCCATACTCCGAGAAGGCGCATTTATTTGATATTTATCAAAACGTTTACTTTCACAGACCACGACTTTCAATCAAAACTTTTCTTCATTTGAATGCGAGGTTGAAACTACATTTCATTGGCTTTTTCTTTCTGTTTGAACTTTTGAGTAACAATAGAAAAAAGAAAGTATAGAAATAACTCACCATCCGGGCACGTTCTCGGGTGCGTCGCACCTCTGCTGCTCCTCGTTGTAGACGGTGCCGTCGCTGCATCCCTGCTCACGCGGCGTCACGCCGTTCAGGCAGACGTAGAACTTCTGGCAGTCCTCGGGGTGGGCGAATTTGGGGTGATCGACGGCCAGGCCGCGGCTGTCCACGCCTGAGTCCTTGGGGCACTCGAAACCGTCCGACAGAGTCTTGCCGACGATGCCGCATCCCTGGAAGAAAGTTGCCATTGTCACGTTTCAAAGCTATACTTGTTATTTCTTTCTAATCTTTCCATTGTAATATAATGTGAATAATTTAGCATCGGAATAGAAACCATAAAAAATGATCGCCGTTGTCGAAAGAAAGGCTGTAGGAAATTTCGAACGTATCCCATAAATTATACTGCACTGACTCATATCGCGAATAGTCGATTAATTCAACGCGCCAGTGGAATTTCCATGGAATCGGACGGAGCGCCGAGGCGAGTAATAAACTCGCAACCAGTTATTGCCTCGATGTATACCCGGAAGAAAGGAATGCAAAACAAGAACCCCGATTGATGAAAAACGAAGGTATTGATTTTCGAAACGACAGTTTGCGCGCATACCGGTTCCTAAAATAATCCGCGCCATTGTCCGCCGGGCATTGTTCTGATAAGTTGCTCTGCATGTCAGCCGAGTGAACATTACTCAGAGCAGATATCGCGCGTGCACTCTCGCTCATTGTCCTCTCGATACATGCATGGATAGTATAATACGGCTTGCCACATATTCCGGAACTAGTTTGCCTCCGTGGGCGGTGTAAATTTCATTTTAACAGTCACTGTAAAAGCGCGCAATGATAGATATATATTTAGAAAGCCACTCGGCCGCGCAAGCTACAAATCTCGCCGCTGTATCGAAATAACAAATCGTTCGGCTTGCGTCGGTTGGGCTTTCGCAAGACAAATCAACAGAGTATCAATTCCACACAATGGCTATTTTGTAAGGAAACGTCGAAATTATATACCTTTCGTCCAGCGCTGTCGGGCCAGACGCAGGTACCGCTGTACTCGTCAAAGTGCAGTCCAGTGGTGCAGGTGATTTCAATGGCCTCGCCGTCGATGCAGTTGTAGAAGATGTTGCAGACCGAGGGCTCGGGGTGGGCGAAGAATCCGTTCTTCCTGGGGCACTTCTTCGTCGGCTGGGGTGGCTCTGTGCATTACGGGTAAATCAGAGCTTCGGTCAGATTCTCTTGCGCAACGCAATAATATACAACGGAAGAGAGATCCGCGCGATTTATACATATGTATACTTACGGAGCTCGAGCCGGTCGCCGCAGTCCGTGTTGAATACGTGGTCGCACTTGTTGATTTTCCGGTTGAGCGGGTCGAAGACCAGACCGTCCGGGCAGAGCTTCTCGACGGCCTGACCGTCGACGCACTCGTAGAACTTGTCACATTGCTTCGGGTCCTCGAACTGCCCGTCGTCCTTTGGGCACTGGAACGCCGCACCTGCAAAGGGAAAATATGCCGGGTTACGCGAATGTTTATGAGGATTTCTTATCTTTCCATTGATGAGAGTCAATTGGAGTTAGAGCAAAGGATAGTTTTCTTCAAATTTTTTAAAATGTTGATCGAAAGCTACCGAATATACATAACCCGCGCATAATACGAGCGAAATCGATAGTGACGTTTCAGATGTAGTCTGACCAGTGCGCGGTATGTTTCTACTGATTAAGTGCAAACCTACTGTAGCGAGACTCGACACCTTATAGTGTTATTCCTAAAAATACTATTCAAACAGATTGGTAACAGTGATCAGTAGTTAAATAAACGAAAATATTTTTGAATCAATTCGAAACTTCAATACCATTACAGAAACGTAGACAAAAACAAAAAATACGTCATAAATATTTATATATCTAAAATTATCCTCGGAGCTCATCATTGAATCACCACTACATCTTGTTACGGGTATTCCGCAAACTTACGTAATTATCTCACGTTTCGTCTGAATTTTTCACGTTTCGGTTGGCTTTCGATTTTCAAGCGCGTTGGCGGCGGTGGTGGCTGTACCTACCTATATACGCGGCTCGAAATTATTTTACGTAACCCGCGCCGGGAGAAAGAGAGAAGCGGTCCGCGCGCTGACATTTACGCTTTAGAAAGTAAGTATGCACGCGTATGGGATTCCGCATGTGAGCGCGCGCGCACACCTCGACGCTTATTATAGAACAGTCGGTTACGCGTCGAGGGTGGAGTATGTTTTGAAAATACCTTGAATTTTTTTTAATAAATTCAATTTGCAAAATTAAATTTAAAACCTAAGTAAATTTTGAGCGGGGTGTATTTTTAAAATTCTCATTATCACAGGAATGTAAGTCGTAAAGTGACTTTAAAACTTTGGCTTGACTGTTTGAAAAACATAAATTATTCGTGGCCTTGGTACCCTTCGAACCGGACCTTAGATGTAAAAAGTATCTATTCAATTTCAAAACGAAAAACCAAACGACAGTTATAATTTATGAATTTAAAACGTGAAATTCGGTAAAATTATGTAACTAAATTTGTGTCTCGACTCCAAAGTGAAAGACATTAACTCCAAACTAGTTGGACAAACAAAACCGACTAGATTATGTGAACTGAGAGATAAATTCTTCATTCTTACATATACCCATACTACTTGCAGTTTCGCTTGAATGGCTTTGAAAATTTTAAGGATTTCGAAATGCTTGTCAGACTATAAGTTTTACAAATAGATACTAAGAAAAAGTAATGAAAGTATAATTTACCACTTTATACGAGAACGATTTAATTATTTTAAATGACAATATAAAGTTCATCATCCACATGATTTTGTCAGTGTAATAAAACATTTTACATGGTTTTCAAATAAAAAATTGTAATATTCTTGATACCAAACATTATCACAACAAGATTCGTTGAGAGCATAAAATGAAATTTATCAATTTTTTATATTCTTTAATTTACACATTACCAAATCTGCCACACCAACACCAAAATTCATAATTTATTCCGGTTTTTCACCTACAACCCTCTTTCGTAATTTCCCCTCCGCACGAACAAACCAAATCGAAGAAACCGAGCTCATTGGTACACGAATAAAAGTTGAAATTGCCACTCACGCCGAGAGAGTCGGTATATACCCGGTACGCGGAAATTTCTCGACGTTACGCATGCGCGCGCGGCTAGGATTAATCGAAATTTCACTATCAATTAATTACGAGCTGAAAATGTAACTTACTAACGGGTTGTGCCTGCGCGCGTTAGTCTAATGATGCATTACGCAAAGCGCGCGCACGGGCGAGCTAGTATAAAAGAAGAAAAAGGTCGTTGACACGGGATTCCGAGACGCCTGTGTACGTGATATACCGGCGAAATTTCCTTTCTCCGCGAGCGCGCACAGGTATACCTAATACATTCACACCCGGCTGCACGTACGCGCGCGTGCGATGGTTTTTTTAAGACGGCTCGATCGACGCATTCGAATGCACGTTAAGTCAACGTTGGATTTCGTTTATTTTAATAAAAAAAATTATTGATATAGCGTGTAAAAAAAATGAAAAAATTGTAAAGTAATATTATTAAATACGCAGACATATAGTAAAGTTCCAAACCCAGTCAGTAAGTCATTTATTTACAAATGAATAAGCATGTAGTATATGTTTTACTAACGAACAAATTTGAACCAGTTAAATAAAAAAAAATATCAATAGAAAAGATAAGAAGAAAAATTGAAAAAGAGTTTTCAATACTTACTCGTTACCGCAACGATGGCGAGCACGCAGCCGAGAATAATACACACCCGGGTCATCTTTCTGTCTCTGCCAACAGAAAAAAAGGAAGATAAAAAATATATCAATCTCCAGGCAAGCTAAGGCGCTCTGCTATATCGGACGCGGAAACCAGAGACTCGTCCTCGAACTTACGTGGCTGTGTGTGAGCACGAGTGAGTGCGCACGGCGGGAGAGTATGAGTGAGAGTGAGAGTGTCCCTGCGAAAAGTCGTCTCCTCGCGCGAGAGACTGCAAGCGAGGACAGCCGGCGAGCGGGTATACCTCGTCGGCCCCCACCCCGCGGGCCCCGCGCAAGCGCGCGCTTCCCCACCTGCGTGCGGCGGCTCGACAGGGCCCTCGGGCCCCCCGCCAATGGGCGGCCAAAGCTCGCCTCTGGCTGCGCCGCTCGTGACCCTTTTTTGTGGATCTTTCAACTCCCTTTTCCTTTCCACTTTTTCGACGCCACCGTCGTCGACGTTTTAGTCGATTGTTTTTCGAAGGTAAGTGGATCGGAAGTCGCTGTGCACGTATCAATCGATATAAACGGTATTATCGTCCGACCACGAAGTCAAAATGCCTATCAGATGGTAATCATTAACGATTAATGCATTGCCAATGGAAAAATTAAGGAAAGAAATTAAATTTTGGCTTTCGGAAAATTCGACATTCTTACTCAAGTTTCAAATAATCACTTTAGTGTCAACATTTTTTTTTTTTTTTTTTTTTCGTAAGACGAAAGTTTTTGGAAATCCTGATTGTGAAATGACAAAGATAATATTGTCAAAGTAAATTTCTCATAGTTTGTTACGTCTCTTGTAGTTTAAATAGCAGTAGACTATGTTATTATGAAATAATTTTTCAAGATATTTTTCCTTTTGGAATATCATAACGTGAAATCGTCAACCGTATAACATCGATAACTATATATTTTCAATAGTTAACTGTAATGATCAGTTATCGAAATTAAACCATACCGTAAAAACAGTAAATTCAATACATTGCGTTTTGTATCGTTTGAGTAAAATGTACAAGGAAAGGCCAAGGAGTTCGGGTTCTACAGTAGTCTCCCTTTGTTATAAAAAGAGGCTTTGTAAAGCCTGTTTGACAAATAGTCTTTCTGTCAAACGATATAAGTACCTAGCCATGAAAAGTTTTTAATTTTAGCTGTCTTACTTATTTATTGTTTTACAATGATGTTTTCATTGCCCATATATGCATATTATTTTATGCTTATACTTATTAGCTTTCATTGCCACCTTTAACATGATCGTTACATATATTGTTTTATCAAGTAGAACCATTTCCTATAAAGTAATTTTATTGATTAATATGTTAATATGTTAATGAATAAAAGTAAAAAAATGTATTTTTCATTAAAATTAATCATTTATTACTAAATAAAATAATAATTAAAATTGTCAGAGCATATTATTTATAGATTGCTTTCCTATTTCTTCATAAGTATGGAGAAACAAAGATAACGCAGAACAAAATATAACTGCTGTATTATGGATAAAAATCACTATATAAAAAAGAGTCGGTTAAGAGAAAGTATGCCTATTTTTAGATTTTTAATTCGATTTCAACGCTATTTTGAGTTAATAAATTATAAGAATTAATTTAGGAAATCTTTCTACTTGATAAAAATATATATGTATTTATCATGTTGAAGGTGTCAAGAAAGCGAATAAATAGGTATAAAGTAATGGGTATATGTGTAAATGAGAACATCACTGTAAAAGCCATAAATAAATACAGCTAAAATTTAAAACTTTCCATAGCTGTAATTTTTACAAAAAGCCCATTGGTTAAACCATCTTTACAAAGCCTCTTTTTGCAATAAAAGGAGACTAATACTGTAAAAGTTTTATTAAACCCCGGAATCCGAAGTCTTTGGTCTCTCCTTCTTAGACCAGTCGAATGTAAAATATATCTAAAAATCTCACCTTACAAATTTCAGTATACCTTGTATGTAATATTAGCAAATTACAAGTATTTCGTGTATTTTTCTTACATCGAACGGTAATTTTAAAAAATGGATATTAATTTTATCATACTTCATCCAACTAGCCAATAATATATGAAAGCCTAGCGATTAAATATATGTATTGCATAATATGTTTTAATCTATTTAATCGTTAGTTGAACATTACATATCACTTGTTTTTTTTATAGTAAAATAAAAACCAGCAGGCGTATATAGAAGTGTAATAAATATCTATCAAAGTAAGAGAAGGCATCATGACTTTTAATAATTTACAGCTATCATCACTTTTGCTAATGCAGTAATTTGATGGAAAAATAATGATAACTCCAAGCCATGTAAATTGTAATCGTTAATCGTGCATAGTAACCGTACATAACATCCGATAGTGATAAGTACATTATCAACACTTTTTAAAGTAACTAATACGATAAAAAATAGTAACAGCGAAAGAAAGTGAAAGATCTTCAAAAACTCATCAGATATGTAATTTCATAACTTTAATTTAAACAGATCAATAAAAAAAAATTCCGATACGAAATCATAAAAAAGACCATATATTCTACAGATCAAGCGAAACGGTTGACGAAATCCCGCACTTTTTTCCATTTCGAAGCCATCCATCTTTCGGACTTTTACTTCGATTTTCTAATTTTATCCGCGGCCAGAGGGCCCTCGCGAGAGAGCATTTTGAATGAACTTTCACTGACCGCGCGCGCACGCGCTGGTCCCTCCCTCGCTTTCTTCCCCTCTCTCTCCCTCGTTCTTTCTTCTTTCGCCTTTCTTCACAGAGCCTCGCCGAGATGAAGACAGCCTTTCTCGCTCTCTTTCTCTGTGGCATGAAAGACAGTTGTTGATTGGTGCGTTACGTTTTTTAAAAATGTGAAAACCCAGCATTCGTTCGTTTGCATATATTGTATAAATGTGGGCGCTTACATGGATCTAGAGGGGGGATTTATGGGCGATTAAAGCAAGAGGCGATTAGTGAAACTTCTGTTATTTAATGTGTCATCGTATAAAATTTTTACATTCGTCAGGCTCCACAGTTTCGTATAGCCACACAGCATATCTCTCTCTCCGATATAACTTATACAAAAATTATCTTATATACGTATAAATACATTAGACACGTGTCGAACTATATATAAAAAAAAGAGTACACAAGTAGCGCGACAGAAATTCATTGATTATAGTATTCTCATATTACAACGAGCAAAAAAAGGACACGTTTTTATTTATCGTACAAACATTTCTTAAGTTTTTAAGATGCATATATAGAAACTTCAGTCTTTGCGCCCTGTCGCCGCTCTTCTCTCGTGTCGACATCAGTTTTGATTCAAGGCACTAATAATCGTCGTCCATGCGTCGTCTCGAACTGCGATTCGTGGACGTGATATTTTCTTTCCAGGTGGAAAAGGTGAAAGCTTATGGACAAATCAATTCGAATTTACTCTTCGGCACTATGGGCAGGACGTTTCGGGCCCTTCCTCCGGTTGGAACCGGTGCCCTTGGGCTTCTTCGGTGGGTTCTCCAGAGCATCGAGCTGCTCGTCGGTCAGGGTACCCTTGTACCAGTCTTTGCTGTAAACAAAAGTAAAATTTCATGAGATTTCAATTTTACTCAATTTTTATACAAATTGCTTTAAATACGATAATATCCATAAAATTCAAATAATTGCTTTGAAGTGAAAGTAATAATAAAAACCCTTTCAGGTGCCTTCTGTACAATATGATTTAAATATAAGTATTAGAAAAAGAATATCTAAAGAAACTCCGTGGTTTCATTCTATGTGCAAGAAAAAAACAATCCAAAAAATTTAAGTGCCTATCGTAAATGTTGCAGCGCAAGAGTCTTCTAGAACTCACAATGTTATATTTAGTTTTGCTCTTATTTAACTTTCGGATTGTGCCATTTTTTTATTAAACAATTATCTATATTTTATCGATATTTTTCTAAATCTGTTGGAAAAATAAATACCACGATTTCATGGTATATAATTATTTCCATCTAAGTTAAGGAAAAAAATCTGATCGTTTATCGCCGAAAGCAACGTACGTACGCTTACAAAATGTCTTATGTATGTGTACATACATATCATAAATAATTCATTGTGAGTTTTGTGCGCTAAAGTTCACGTAACATTTGGCGTCATATGCGAACAATACTGAATGGTATAAGAATTACGGTGCACAACGTATCTACAACGCGAAGACAAAGCAACATTTAACTTCATAGAAGTGTGCAAGAATTTATAGTCAATTTTTTTTTCATCATATACTACATATCGTGATGCTAATTTTTCTATTTTTATCCATCTAAATATCACCAAGTGAGTGTTGGGGATTTTGAAAAGCGACCGACATCGTGTTGCCAAAAACCAATAATGAAAAACATATTTACCATTCGGGGATTTTGCGAGCCCAGTCACACTTGCCGGTGCTTTCGTCGAAGGCCTGTCCGAGCTTGCAGCCGCTGCGTCTCGGCGTCTCGCCGTTGATGCAGACGTAGAAGTACTGGCAGTCCTCGGCGTCGGGGTAGCGCGGGTGCGTCGCTGCTACAGACTCGTCAACCTTGGGGCAGGTGAAGTTGAAGACCTCCTTGGAGCCGCAGCCCTTCTTCTGGGCCTCGTCGGGCCAGGTGCAGATGCCTGTCTTCTCCGAGAAGACGAGGCCTTCAGGGCACTTGATCATGTTGAACTTGCCCTCGACGCAGTAGTAGAAGGTGTCGCAGTTGCTTGCATCTTCGTGGGCAAAGTAGCCGTGCATACGCGGACAGTGGACCGATGGGATCGGTGTCTCTGTGGAAGGGAATGCTTCGAATTAGTGAATGATCCTCGTGCGTAGAAGATAGATTGTACTTCAACGTATGTATTTCTATACATTTTTCTTGATTTTCCTTTAGAAGAAAACGAACAAACTTTTTTGCATTTAATTGCAATCAACTACACATACAACAAAGCATAGTCCAAATGTTTTTTTACATTTAGTTTCGCATATGAAGACAATATCTTATTTTTTGTAGATGATGTTCTATATTTTAATGTCTATTACTTTTTTTATAAACGTGCTTGCAGAAACATAGACAAAAATTTCCACTCAAGGTAGTCGAATTATCCAAAGATACTTACAGAAAACAAAACATCTATATATAAAAGGGAGAAAAAAAAGAACATATCCGATCTTAAGTAATCTTAATTTTATGACTCCACATTTATGAAACTTTCTTCAAAATTTCGTCATTAAAAACAGCAAGGTAAATGCACCGAAGAAAAAAGTGAAAAATTCGCGCTTTTTAAGGCGGAACTGAACCGAACAGTGCGCTGAACTTTCTCATTGCGAATTGATCCTTTCTTAAAATCGAAAGCACATGAGGACAGTTAATAAAGACACTCACGGAGCTTAGGTCTCTTGGAGCAGTCGAGGCCGAAGGGTAGATCGCACTTCTCTTGCTGGGGACTGAAGTCGTTGAAGACGAGACCATCGGGGCAGAGCTTCTCGTTCATCTTGCCATCGCGGCAGTCGTAGTACTTGTCGCACTGCTCGGCGTCGGGGAAGTAGCCGTTGGCCTCTGGGCACTGGTCGGAGAATCCCTCCTCCTCGTCGTACTCGGCGGCTTCTTCCTGGACGGCGACGCGAGAAGGCGGCCTCTTGTACAGAGGCTGGGAGTTCTTGCGACGGTTCTGCTCCGCGGCCTCCTCCTTGCGCGTCATAACTGCTGATGCCAGACCTGGAACGAGAGACATTGTGTTGATCAGAGCTTTTATTTTCTTGCCGTAAATTCGCGATGATTGACAGTAATTATTCAAGCATAAGTGAGTCATAAAAACATGCACCATGAATATCGTAATTTAAAAGAAATTTCTTGAGGTCTACTTTTGTACTGCAGGAATAATTAGCCTTTAATACCATTAAAAAGTCGACTTAAAAATGAGGTGGAAAAAGCTCAAGGAATATCCAACAAGGCAAACCGGTAGCGTGGATTTCCGTAAATACTTCAATGCTAAAATCATTCTCCCTTTAATCTTTTTAGTTAACACCCTATTCCGAAATGGGCGCATGACCATTGTCCATCCTTGGAAGCCTCTCTTCCCAACAACAACATCCTGACGGGCTACTCTGGGTCAATGCCATCATCCGAAACGACTTCCCCCGAGAGAGCAACAAAACTCTCTTTTCTTCCGAGAGTCCACTCACATATAATACATATACAAGTCCCCAAGTGGAAAGGGGGCAGTCGCGCGAAGACATTGGATTTCGGCCTCGCGCGCGCCTTATGGCCCTGAAAAAAACGCTGCACGAGGTCGACCGCGAGCGGCAGAGAGAGAGAAAGCGCCCGGGGGCCGGCGCACGCACGCACGCGCGTGGTTGACAAACCGAGTCGGCAAACTCCGCGATTCCCTTTCGTTTGAGACTCTACATCGGCGTCCTCTCTTTCTCGCATAATGGAGGAATGTTTCCTCGATACGGAGTCTTGTTTTTCTGTTTGGATGTTGGTATAATCGCGAAATCGTAAAGGACGTTTGTGTATTGATTATTCATACAAGTAGCTGTACTGTTTATAAATAAAAATTATTTTGAAAATAATAATGCTAAAGTTAATTATTCTTTGGCTTAAAAGACAATACAGAGACTGTTGAGCACTTGTCAATAAGTCAGTGCTTTCTAATTTTAAAAGAAATAACTTGACATCTTAGCATAGAAAAGCGAGTAGCCAGGAGGATTATACGACTGAAACGCTGAATTATTCAAAGGACGCATTCCATCTAACAAGACAAAGCCCCGTAGCAGTGCGCACGCGCGTTTCTACATCTAAAAATGCGGCACTCTCCTCGGTGCAATTTCTGCGGTCTCTCGTCTCACCGGCGCAACTCCCAATGGGGAACGACGAGCATACCACACCGCGAGAGGAACTTTCCCTGATTTCGCGCGAGAATCGTCGTTCCTTACAGAGTGCGCGCTACCTATTTACGGGATAAAAAGAGAGAAGCGCGCCTTTGTTCTATAGGTACTTACAAACATAAGACGCGGCCGACGCGAGAAAAGTCAAGTACGCGTATACGTGCGCACACGCCTTGCAAGGAACGCGCCGAGAGCGGAATGTAAAGTTCAAGGTGGAATAATGTACCCGCACGCGCCTGCACGGCCATTTCTTTTTTCTCTAGGAATGGTCAAGCGCCAAGTGTTGAGCGGGTTGGTTCGACGCCTGAGAAGGAATTTCGGAGCTCGAAAGTTCCGCGATATATTCGGCGTTAGATAATGGCGAGGTTTTCGGGAGATCAGGACGCAGTTTGCCTTCTTAATAGTACGTTTTTATTTTTAAAGAAATTTTATTTTCAGAAAAAAGCGTATATTTAACGAGGTCGTTTCTTTTTAAATCAAGAGATGAGGATATCTCGATAATATATCGCGTAAACTATAAAAAGATCTAAAAATAAGGCTCTCTTTAGAAACTGACTTTTTAAGGTGTACTAAAAATAAAAAGAAAGCAGATTCGATGAGAAAATACAGGTTCTGAGGCTCTGATTAATAAGAGAGGAGTAAGTATCGCTAAAAGGTCCGAAAGCTCTTAAAAATGTTGGCGAGAGAAACCTCTTTCGATACTCGGATCCCGAGCTCCCCCCCTTCTCTCTAGTTCCACAAGACGTCACCCCTTAGCCAGCGTTGCACACTCACCGACGGCCAGCAGGCAGCACAGCACTACGATCCCGGTCCTCATGGCGGCGATTATCCTCTGGGCGCAGAAAAACTCTTGGGCGACGAAAAGAGAAGAAGAATCGGAAGAAGAGCGAGAGGAGAGCGCGAGAGCGCTATATCGTCGATCGCGAGGGACACCAGCGCCGCGACTGTGTTGAACGGGACCTCGTGGGCCTTATATGCGTCCCCACCTAAGGCCCAGCGCGCAACAAGCGCGCGAGCGCACGCGCGCGGGTGTGTGTTGCAACGAGTGTTGCCGCCGCCGCAGCCGCCGCGCGCGGAGAGGATAGGCGGCCCCGCACGCTCGCCCGAGTGCATCGTCGTCGTCATGGAGTTTTCCCGTTAGATTTCGTATAGGTTTCTCGCTCTGCAGTGTCCTATACCACGGACGGGTGCCTTGCTAGCGACCAGCAGCTGGCCATGAAATTCTTATGCCGATCTTTTCATTTTAGACATGTTGAGCGAAAATCTGCTAGCTAATTTATTATAACATTACTTGTCTTTCTAAATCACATCTTCTCTATACTCATTTCAGATTCTTCTAAATCATTCTTTCAATTTGTTATTGTTGTTGGTAATTAGTTCACCAATCAACACTATGACAGTATAGTTAATCATATTCTTTTCATTAGTATATTCTTTATCGGTTAATAATTATTATCATAATCATCATCATTCACAAATATTAACGAATATAAAAATATAAAATTAAATTTTTTTTTCACATCTTACTTTTAACTTGAAATGGACAAATTAAAAAAACTTATGAAAAACTTATTTAAATATTTAATTACATAATTTGTAGAATGAATACAAGGTTTTTGTAGTAGCTTCTTTTTATCTTGATAAATAGCAAAGTTGATTAAACCAGAACATTAAAAATATCATTGAAAATATCCATTCCGCAGATACTCTGGTATAATAAACATACTGGTGACTTTAAGATACAGTTATAAAGATGTACGTGCTGCTATTTCGTGACTTGTTTTTTTATTTCAAAGAATATCAGTGGGCTTCTTTTTTTTGTATTTTTTGTTTTTATTTCTGAATTCTAGAGTATAATAAAAATATTTCTGAAGTTTGAAAATTACCGCGTTATAAAACACTTGAACAAATGCACTTTGCCTTCGACCAGACATCGATAAAGAGATAATCTCGAAAACAAATACAAACAATTTAACTGATTAAATATTACAAAAAAATTTTATTATCAATGCTTCAATAAATTAATATCTTAACAGGCTACCTTTAGATAATTTTTTGTCTCGACATATGTTTCACTCAATAGGAATTTTAATTTTCCACCGCGCTGTGGGAAAGGGTTAAAGATTCGCACCAGCAGGTATGTACATTTCTATTTATAGCATCTAAGACACAAAGTGGACGAGCGAGTTTTGCACAGATTTACTCGAAAGTCAATAACAATTTCTTTCCTTCTTTTTTCCGCTGCATTATCGCGCAAAAAACACATAGCAGAAGAGTCAAAGCCCTTTGAACTTGCCAAAAGAACAGAAGATACATTTTGGAGGCTGCGGGTACCCTGCCACTTTAGATATTTCGACCTCGAAATAGGTATGCTACTAATATAAATTTGAACCAATTTAAACAGGTTGTACTTGATAGTTGTTCAAGTTCAAATACCTTTATGATTTCAATCGTCAATATATTTATTATCTAAGTGATGCTGAAAAATGTACTTCGTACTTTTATCGCATTCTGATTATTATTCGAATTTTAAAATGAATTAAAACAATGAAACATTATATTTTTATTAATCATACAAAGTTTCAACTTTTAAAAGTTTTATAGATAATATTACTCGTATTGTAAGTAAAAAGGAATATATAATTGTTTCGCTAATAGATTATTCGCAACTGTGTAAAGATCATTATATTGTATAATAACATGATAGCCGATAACATCTCATATAAGAGACAGATTAAAATGCATTGCGGAGGAGAGAAAAGTTTCATAAAACCATCAGAAAGAATTTAAGTTTTCAAAATCAAAAAGCAATATAAATTTGTATTATCTTATGATAGATATACTTAATTTGGAAAAGCTGATAACACCGATAAAAGTATAATGACATTATTGCTTTTCTTCTACCATCATTTCATCATAGCAAAAATTGTGAAATAATCTATATGACTATGAGATTTGTATATGTTGGATTATTTATCAAACCTAGTGCGAATTTGTGAGTTCGAACGTGGAATATTTTCGGTAGAATGAAATACTTACTCTCTTATCGCTCATGTCTGTATCGTCATGAAACTTCCAATGCGTGCGATTAAACGGAATGTTTACCGCTGACACTTTCTTCATTACAGGCGGTAGTCGGTTGAAAACACACCTACGACACGGTCGGCTCATTTTGATTCATCAACATGACGGTGAAATACTTTTCATAAATTATTTCTATAATTAATTGTTTTACAATAGCTGATTAATAAAATTTGTGTTTTTAATTATGTTATATAGTCGGCGATACGTTACGCTTACAGAGGCTTAGTCGTTCCAGTATTTACTCCATTCAAAAGTAATGGGTAGGTGCATATATAAATATTACTCTATTATGTAATTATCAGTATCGTAATGAAAATAATATTTTTTTTTTTATTTTTGTAAACAGAGAAAAGGCAATAAACTCTTACCTTATTCCAAGATATTCAGATTATCTCAAATCCAAAAATGTTCCCGGTGTTCTCGGTAAGTAGCATTACTTAAAATATCAATAATTCACTATGAACACTTTTTTACTTATTTTGGAGTTGACAGAAGTATTTTGTTGTTATTCCATTCTTGGTTTTTTGGTCTTATATTGTCCAGAGAAGAATTCTTCATGGAGTTAAAGACTCAAAAATAAAAAATTTTCTTTATATTTAAAATAATAAACATTTTTAAGTGTACAGTTAACTTAAAAAAAAGTTTAGTGAAAATGTAAGAATTTTTTTTTTATTTTTGAGTCAGTAAACACCCTGAAAAATTCTTCTCTGGACAATATAAGACCATAAAAACGTTAATCGAATAAAATTTGAAGATTCACGCAACTACTTTGCATGAAATAAAAAATATTTTATTGTCTTGGGAATTACTGGTCTTATCCCCTCATTCATAGTTTTCAAATAAAAAGATATGATATTTTAAGTAAAAACTAAATTTGACACCGATTGTGTAGCCATAAAAACCTTAACAGGCTAACTACGGCGTGAGTCATATGTATAGCTCTCGAATTATTCTTTATGTAATTCATTTTTAAATGCAACTAAAAAATTTATTTAAAAAAATAATGTTTTAGATTGACACAGATTTCTTTCTTATCGATCTTTTAAAAGCGAAAATAACTCGCCTCAATTATTATAATTATTAATACGATTAATTGTTTATTACAAATATTATCTTTAATCTTAAATATTAGACATTAAATGATATGAATACGTATTTCAAAAGATCATTAATATAAATACATATTAAAAATAAACGATTATGAACTCAACTGCAAACAATCTTCCGGCAAAGGCATAATTTTTTACGTGAAACTTCAAATGTGCGAGTACTTATGCAGTGCAAAAGCAAATATCGCTCATACTTAACCAAGCCACGAGTCGTATTGTCGGATTCGAGGAATCCACCAGGCAAAAGTTAAATATATCGTTATTATTCTTGGGAAAAAAATAGTTAACGGCACGACCGGCGAGGGTATGACGATGTCGGTCAACGAGAGGAAAGAAATCGCCGAGGCTTGGTCGGAAACGGCGAAAAAAAACGGCCAGCACTTTATCGTCCAGGTCGGTGGTACATCGCTCGCAAGTGTCAAGGAACTGGTACGTAAATGATCTGTAAAAGATAAGGGTTTTCATGGAAGTGCTTAATCTTTATAAATTGTTATTTAGGCAAAGCATGCACAAAGTTTGAACGCGGACGCGATTCTGTGTCTACCGGAATTGTACCACAGGCCGAAAAACAGTGTGGATCTGATCGACTATTTGAAGGAAGTTAGCGAAGCTGCTCCAGAGACTCCGCTACTGTACTATCACTATCCAATAATGTCGAACGTCACACGTATGTATTTCTTCTGTTAATTTTCATACAATTAATTTAGAAAAAGTATATTTACCATGTTAGTTTGCAAAGTATAAAACTAGTTTCATAATTTTTTCAAACTTGATGGATCATTAGAAATTATAATGAAATAAAAAACTAGGTGCGATGCATACATTGCGAAAACCCATAATCATTTGTGTTTGCATAAAGTCTTCATAAAAAAACTGGCACATATCGGTATCCGCTAAAACAGTGTGCATTCATAAAAATTTCTCAACACTTTCTTTGCTTGTTTATTATCGTCCTGTATACGAATGGTGTACCACATTCCTAATAATTACGAGTCTCCCCTAATTACAGTACACATGGGCGAATTTCTGGAGTCTGTAGGCGACAAAATTCCCACATTCGTTGGCATCAAATTTACAAGCACAAATCTGGAAGAAATGTCACACGTCAGACGCGTGGAGGACGGGCGCTTCGTCGCCTTTTTCGGGAGCAACCAGGTAATCGGCTATAGTCGAATCTTCGTGTTAACCCTATTAACAAACTTAAAACTTGTATAACTGAATGATCCGTAAAATTAATTTATGCAATCGCGTGTCATCAGCTGTTCCTGCCGGCAAGCGTTACGGGCGTGGATTCGTTCATGCCGGCCATCACGAATCTGTTTCCGGAGCTCGTTCGCGCCGTTATGCAGTTCAGCAAGGAAGGCGACTACTCATCGGCAAAAAAGAAGCAGGAGAAACTGTTGCGGGCCTACGAGAGGCTTTCTCACTTAGGTAACTATTGTTGATCCTCGCGCCGGAACACATAGTGGGCTTTATACACGCTATAGTTATCTATACCTTCGTTGAGGTGTTTGAACACCGCGATGTGCGGTTTTCTTTCAGCGGAGTCTGAAAAACGACATGAAAACACTCTTCTTGAAGGAGTACCAAAAATATTATTTAGTTTGAAATCATGGTGAATTCTTTCGTTATATTAGATATTATTAGTACTGATATAGACTTTAAATTCTCGTAATTATAAAGTTTTGTTTGCATGACATGTATATACATAGCATTTTTATTTATTAACTAGATTATTTGTTGTAGTAAAATCTTATAAAGGTAAAACGAATTAAGTACTCGGTAAAAAAAATAATATTCGCGCCTCGACCGTAAAAATCAAACTTTACAGCATAAATACTAGTTTTCATAAGATTTTTTAAATATTAGATATGAGAAAAAAGTCTATAAATTGAAGTACAAGATTCTACTCCTGTGCTCCACCTTTAACGACGTTCTCCGGCTGAACTTCATATCAATTCGCAAAAATTGTGATCTAAAAATATTATTTATGACGCACTAACAAAACAATTTACTAAGTATAGATATAAAAATAACATGGAGTTTTTCTTTACGTTGCTATATCACTGAAATTAATCCCATGTTCACGCTGGAACTTTGAAGAAAAATATTTCTATTTTGAATACCACTTTGTATGCCGGGATTTGAAGCATGTACTAAGGGCAAACAAGTTTCACAAAAATTACAAGAATGTGATTTTTCGGAGAACGTCCTTAAAACGATATCTATAAGGACTTTAGCAATTTTTAGTGCAGTGGGCCAACAACATTTGTGAATGCATAACTATAAGATTGAAAATATATTTTCTACTGCTGTAACGATACATGTCCATATTATGTATTATATTATAAAAAAATTTACCATTAGTGAGAGTTCTTGCCACACACTTAGAAACTCATTAGCTTTGTATTATTTATAGGTAATCCCGTAGCGGCTATGAAAGCCGCCATGTCTCACATTAGCCCAATTGAGGTTGGTCCATCGCGTAGGCCCCTACCATCATACGATAACGAACCAGATCAACAAAAACTTCGCAATATATTGAAAAGTATAAACTAATTTTGTATTAAGAATATATTATTTTATAATAAATTTTTTTATTCCTTAAAATTTCAAATATTATTTAAACAGCATTGTTTTTAGATAAAATCCCCTCAATTTATATAAATGACAATAGATATGTTTAATTTTCTATAATTAACTGCAAAAAAAGAAAATTATTTTTACTGAAATTACAATCACGTTGGAGAATGAGATTTAGAATATTTTATACAAACAAGTCACTATATAGAAAACATTATAAAAATTAGATAATCTGAGTCCATTTATAAATAAAATTTCAAAAGATTATTTGTCTGATATCGTGATGATTTATATCACGTTACTTTATCAACCAATGAATTTCATTCAACAATCTGTGCAGATAAAAGTTATAGTTCTATATACATTTGGACGTGTTTAAAATTGTGTATATATAATTAATATAATATTTTTTTACAAATGTTTTCATCTGTCTACTTTCTAATTAGAGTGCAATAATTAAACATGAATATATTTTAAAATATATTTTTAAGAATTAAAAATTTTTGCGGCACAATAAGAGTGTTGCTCAAGTTCACCATAAAGGTAATAACTTTTTGGCATTTCTGCAGCATTGCGTTATTCTCTACTGACATTACGGGCTTACGGCAGTTACGGCACAAATAAGTTACCGTAATATTGACGCACACATCGAGCGCGCCATTGTATAAGAGGCCTAAGGGGTATAAGTGGTAAGGACGTGGTAGCTCGTACGCCGGGTCGCCGTCGGCCGTCGCCGACTCGCCGGTATAGGTATAATACTGACGAGTGCCTTATGTAGGCGAGCTAACCTTGTCAGTTGGTCATTCATCATACATAAAAACTATATATTGTCGGCATTTCCTATAACTCAGTGAATGCCGAATGGTCAGCGCAGTATTTTGAACAAAAAACTGTCAAAATGACGGTAAATAGCTAAAGGGATGGATGTAACTATTAATATTTTGAATTTTAATGATAACATCTTATCTATTGCAGGGATATGAAAAATTCAATTTTAAAGGTATAATAGCTACAGCTTTTACTCCATTTAAAGATGACAGGTAAGTGTATCCTAATTGTGAAAGGATTAATAGTGATATATAATAATAATAGATAAATAATAGGTATTTGTAAAATTATATTATTTATTGTTACTAGTGAAAGAAGCTTGAATTTATCGGTTATTCCTCAATATGCAGAATATTATGAAAGCAAAGGTTTCGAAGCCGTTTTAAGTAAGTACTTCATAATCATTTATTTGAAGAAACAATCCTTATTATACTTATTATAATCTTCCCTCGAATATTTATGTGTCATAAAATAACTTACGTGCGCTGTTGCCTATACATATGCATACAGACATTGTAATGGTTTCAATCTTATTGATACTTATTATCTTTTATACGTATATGCCCCCACGACAGAGTATATATATATATACTTGACAGATTGACTCTAGTGCAAATGCCAACTGGTCATAACTTGTTTATAATGTGGATACATACTAATAATACTATAGCCATACTCTAGTCAAGTAGCGCTTTGGTTACTCTGCCGATAATGTCGCACCCTTTTTTGAGCGGTTATTTTGAATTATCATTTATTTAATTTTTATAGAAATTATACAGAGTTTACGTCAACTTTATAAATATAGAAAACATAATTTTAGAAACATAAACTGACAATAATTACTAAATTCGTGTATTAATTTTTTTTTAGTAAATGGAACCTACGGTGAAGGAATGGCTATGTCAACAGATGAAAGAATAGAAGTAGCAAATGCTTGGGCAGATGCTGTAAAGAAAACAGATCAACAGCTTATCATTCACGTTGGTGGAACTAATTTACCTGACGTCAAAAAACTTGTAAAAAATTAATTTATTAATAATTTTCTATTATAAATGATAGATGTTCAAAACCAAATTTCTTATTTTATAGGCTCGACATGCTCAAGAAATAAAAGCAAATGCTATTCTTTGTTTGCCGGAATTATACTACAAACCAAAGACGGCGGAAGCTCTAATTGATTACTTGACGGAAGTTGGTAAAGCTGCTCCCGAAATTCCTCTTTTCTATTATTATTCTCCCGACGTTACGGGCGTTACAGGTGAGGATGTATTTATTAATAATATACTTAAAAAATATTCATATTCATCTCTGACTTTTATATTTTATTTTATAATCTAGTAAACATAATCGAATTGTTGGAGAAAGTGGAAGATAAAATACCCTCGTTCGCCGGTGTTAAATATGCTAGTAGTAACGCAGAAGATTGTTCAAAAGTTATGCATTCCGACACCCCATTTAAAATTATCTTAGCCAATAATTACGTACGCATTAAATTAATTAATTTTAAATTATTTTTCAGTTGTTTTGAAATTCTACATTAAAAATACTAAACGTTTCAATGTTTGTAGTTCTTGCCAGTTGCCGTTGCGTTGAAAATAAACGCGTTCATGCCAACCAGTATAAATGTTGCACCGGAGCTTGTGAAAAAAATCATTAAATTAGCAGGTGAAGGAGAGTTCTTTAAAGCTCAGGAACTTCAAGTAGGATTAGCAAAAATAGTTGATAGATTAGCCAAAATAAATAATGGTGAGTATTACATTAAAATATATCTATAGTTTATTTACAAAAAAAAACTCTCTTATACTATGAAAATGATTATATTTATACTTAGGCGTACCTTTATCGACTATGAAATACGCGACATCTCGCTTAATTCCAATTGATGTAGGACCAACGAGAAAACCATTACGAGGCTTCGATACAAAAGAAGAAGAACTTCAAATTGCCAACTTGGTCAAAGAATTGTTTTAAAAAGTCGGTGTAAATAATAGGAATTATATAATATTTTTTTTTATAAACGATATACAAAAGTTAACAGCGAATAATAATATTAAAAAGAACAAAGAATAAATAAAAAATATACAATTTTAAGTAATATTTTGCATTTCATAATTATATGATATCTACTGATAAGTGATAATCATTTTCTTCTCACGCGCCTATACCGGGTAAGAACAAGTGATGGTAAGTGGTGCCATCACGTCTGATCAGTATGGAACTATCAAACTATGTAATAGCAATAGTAATACTGAAATTTATTCTGTAATGTCTGATAGTAAGTTGTATTAGAAAAAATTAAAAATAATAATATTTTAAAAATGAAATATTTAGAATAAAAAAAGGTGGAATAAACTCAAGCTGAAAGAAAATAAGTTAAATAAATAACACGCGTACCTACGTGTTTAAGGCCAATAAAAACTCTATTATAGCTGTAAAAAATCTGCAGATTAATATAAACAATAAAAAAAATCATTAACGTGCAATGTGACGATTTATTTATGCGCACAGCTTATTTATAACTAAAAATATAATACTACATCAAATGTAGTATTATAGGTATATTGAGTCGACGCGCTTTACCTACAGTAGGTATAGTTTACTAGTTCCTATAATTAATAAAAATGAATAAAAAATATTTATATACTATTAATAAAGTAAATATTTACAAAATAGCATAGAATAAATTTTCGTCTTGGTTTTGTAATTCCTGCATTGCTTTCGTGATAGGCAAGATAAATATGCCAGAATGCGTATACGTGCATGTGTTGCTATGCGAATAAGTCACGTGGCATTTAGTATACATAATACATTAGTTCATACATAACGTTATTATAACGCAGTAATCAAAAACCTATGGACTCGAGTACTGCATTTATTTTAAAGCTAAAATGATTCAACCGAATGCGGGGGCGTTGAAAGTATTTAATTATTAAATGTTCTATATAATCCTAATGCACATTGCTCAATTCCCATAATAATTGTTACTTTCAGCACGCAACAGTAAGGCGGCACTAGTGTCCACTTCTCATCTTCGCGCAACGATCATAGCCACGTAGGAGTTCGGACGCGGCCGCGTCCTTTAGCCAGTGACTCCATCTTCAGCAGGCGTCCCGAGGCTGCACGGGCCGCTTCCGCCGCTGGCCAGCAGCGCCGCCACGCCACGCAGTTAGTCAGCCTTACCATCGGAGATTCCGAGCAGTGCTCCGGTATCGAAAGGCGTGGGTCGGGCGCGTCGCGCTGTTCGTCGCTCAGTCTTTCGCCGGCGCTGCCTTCGTGCGTCGTGTGTGTCACCCGTCGAGCTATAGCCGAATCAGCAGCTCCCTTGGCTCGATCGCGCGTTCCTTAGCCGCGCGCTCACCTCGAACGGTCACAGCGCAGCTCAGCAGCAGCAGCGACGCGAGCATACCAACCATCATCGCATACCTATCCCGGCGCGGCCGGCGAGCGTGTATGCGAGGGCCAGGGAGATTTAGTACACGGGCCGCCATTTAGCGCTCGCGTCTCTCCCTCAGCCGTGCTCATCGTCAGCAGCAGCAGCATTCGTTTGACGCCGCGCGTCTCCCCTGCGCCGCCCCCTTTACCGACACGCTCGGCGGTGCGTGCCTGCAGCGTGCCCCGGGTGCGCCAATAGAGTAGGAGGTAGAGAGGACGAGGATGGAGAACCGACCGGCGCCGCTGCGCTCGAGGCGCGTCTGCAGGTTCTGCCTGACCGAGGCTGAACCGCTAAGCTTCATCTACGACCGCGAGCTGAGCAAGCCGTTCCAGGTGCCGCTCTCCTTGCAGATCATGTCCTGCGTCTCGATCGAGGTAATTTACTCAAGCGGATCGCGGGCTGACGAGAAATACGTCAGCACCTAGCTTATCCTTTTGCCCACCCGCTTCCCTGTGTGCTGCTCTACCTTCAACGCGGCGCACGGTCTTACGGTATACTTTCTCCCAACAACGTTTCCTTGCAATGTCGACGTTCACACCTCTCCAGACTTCTTCCCCTATGAGGATGTTTGCAGATTTTCGCAAGTCGAAAGAGAGAGAGAGAGGGGGACGTTTTGAAGCAGCCACTTGACAAGTGCTTTTTTCCCCTTTGGCTCCATGCATACTTGATAGCACTAGGCTTTTTGCACAGTGGATAAATTCGTAGGATTTATAGTCTGTTGAGAATTCGTTCATGATGGTGTTTATTATTTCAATTTGGCTGGTATTTTTATTACAAATTAATTTTTACAAAATATATACCACCTTTTCTAAGAATACTAAGAAATATTTAGATTGAAATTATTTAAGTCACTTTAAATTCATAATAATAAGTAAGACTGAAAAATGGCATGCTTAAAAAAAGCTAGTGTTTAATTCAACAGTTTTTGGAGCAATTGAAAGCATGTTATTTTTATAAAACAAATTTATGAATTTTTTTATGGGTACATATAAAAAATAAATGTGTTGACATGAGAATGATTTAATTCAGTAGCCATTCATATTTTTTAATATCAAAAGATTTATTGTAAAAAGTCGTGAAAACAAAAGTATTTTATCAACAGATTATTTGATGCCTACAAATGTAGTGAGTTATTATAGCCAAATGCGTGAAGTCAATAGCTTCATTGATAAGTTAGGTAATGATAGTACCTATAGAGAAAAATTGATTCTCTCCTTCTTTATCTCATGAGAAGTGATTCTTTTATTAATTTTTATTTGTTAATATTAAATAAATATAATAAAAGACAATAGCAAAGAATTAATTAAGACAGAAAAATGCATAAGTTGAATATTTTATTTTTATTCTCTTAAAATTTTTAATTATGTTGTAAAAACAAATATTTTTTATCAATCATTTAGTTTAAAATTAATTTTAAAATTACCGGCCAATATTCATTATGTTAATAAAAAATGCTTTATTTATTTAAGGTATACTCTGCTGATGGGATGCCACAAATGATCTGCCAAATGTGTCGCTGGAATTTAGATCGTTGCTACAAATTTAAGCAACAATGCAAAAAAGCTGATGAAGCCCTACGTGCCTATCCAATGTCAGGAGTTCTTCCAAGACCATTTCCTCCAATAACTAATGATCCGCCAGAACAAAGTAATAAGAGAACCTTAGAACCCAGATCTGCTAATGAACAAGCAAAGAAAGCCCGTCTAGACAACGGTGACAGAGAACGAAGAGAGGTACAAGGTTGGTACATGTTTCTCAAATATAATAACTAAAAGCATTTTCTCATATCCTACACTTCTCACTTTTTGTTTGAACCTACAGAGTATACAAGTCAACGGCAGTCTGAAACACGCGCCCAGGCCCAGCTGCGCGAGAAGGAAGAGCGGCGTGAACTGTACGACGAGGACCAGGAGGCGGGCAGTGAGGCTGAAAATGAAGTGAACGATGCAAAGGACGACACGAAGCTCGAGCCCGGTGAAATTCGCGTTCACGCGTGTAACCAATGTGAGCGCACATTCCCTCTACTCCAGTCGCTGCAGCTGCACATGCAACGCGCCCATCGCGACCGTAACTATCGCTGCACCGAGTGTGATCGACCTTTTTTCAGCAAGTCTGACCTCCAGAAGCATATGACCACGCACTCGGAAGACAAGCCGTATAGCTGTCAGATCTGCCAGAAACAGTTCTCTCGTGCGAATCTCTTGCAACGCCATGAAAAGGTGCACAGGGAGGAGTTGCGTTACAGGTGTCCTCATTGCGATCGAGAGTTCTTCACAAGCGAGGATCTTGAAAGTCACGAAGAAGCTGTGCACAAAGCCATCAAGCCTTACCAATGTAACATCTGTAACAAGCGCTTCACTTATAAACAAGGTAAGTTTATTGTTTTTAACTTTACCGAATATCAAAGATTATAAATTATTATCATTACTCATCAATTCTTTCACACTAGGTCTTGAGCGACACGAAATGCTCCACAGTGAAGACAAGACGTTCGTTTGCGAATACTGCAAAGAAGCCTTCCGCTCGAGCACAAAGCTAGCTCGTCACTTGACCACCCATGCTGGCCATCGCCCCTACGTGTGCAAACTCTGCCCGCGTACGTTCCTCTTGTCGCACCATCTGACTCGTCACATGCGCACTCACTCTGTGGAGAAGCGCCACCAATGCGAGGACTGTGGCAAGGCCTTCAAGCGCAGGGAGAGTCTTGAGGTACATCAGCTGACGCACACAAAGCGCTCTGGTATGGGTCTGACATGCGATGTCTGCCAGGAGTCGTGCCGCAACCGAGCCGACTACGTGACGCACATTAAGCAACACGTCGACGCTGGCGAAAAAATGGGACCGGACGGTCTGCCACCTGACAACAAGGAGAAGGCCCTCGAAACTGAGACCGAAGAAGAGGAAGAGGAGGAGGAGCAGTACTCGGACGACGATTACGAGCCGCCTTCGTCTTACCTGTACAAGAAAGCGCAGCAAAAGATGAGCAAGAAGGTCGAGAGCGAGGAGGAGCCTTTAGAAAAGGAGGACAAGAAGGAGCAAGTAGTATACGTACGAAGCAAGGATGGCAACGTTCTCAAAAAAACGATCAAAACGCTCATGCCAATACAGCGCCGAGGGGAGCAGCAGCAGCCGCAAGAAACGAAATCCAAATCGACCGTCGCTAGCCCTCAAATCATTACCGCGAAGCAGCTGAAACAACAAGACGAGGGGCAGTCAGTGCAAACCCCGCAGAAAGACAGAATGGACGAGACTGAAGCACAGGTGCAGAAGATTGTCGCCTCTGTTTTCAAGGAGCACAAAATACCGCGGAAGCACCAGGGTCAGGATACGAACAAGGAAACGCCGCAGTCTATACAGAGACAAGCGTCTCAGCCTGTGCTCACTCCCACTATTATCAAAGAGGAGAAGTTGGATACTCCTATTGCTTCTATCAGTAGTCAAAAGAATGTGAATACTGTCAAGGTTATCAAGAGAATTGTGGTCAGAAAACCGGCGGGCAGTGCTGATGGCGTTCAAACTATTTCAGCGCCTATTAGGGAACTGGTGCAGGAGGCAACAAATGCGCACCAACAGCAACAGGCAGCTATAGCAACTACTTCGACATCCGGCCCCAAGGTAGGATTTATATTTATAATTCTCTTTATTTTCAGGATAATGCAGTTTATAAAAATTTACTAACTTCAAACTTATACTATCATGTTTTAGGTCACTAAAAGAGTTATTGTCCGAAGAATCATTCGCCAGGGTGATACTACGCGTGAGGTAATCATGAATCCTGATGGCACCATTATCGATCCAGCAGAACTTGCCAAATTGCCCACCGGTAACGTTGTGAAACGCGTCGTTGTGAAAAAGCCTCTAGATAAAGGTCAAAACATCGAACAGATGCTACAATCAGCTGATGCAAAACGCATTATCAGGATGGCTGAGTGTGAAAAGGTCGCTAATATTTTGACGGCGCCCAAAATAGTTACTCAGGTGCAAAGAGTCGAACAGCCACAACCACCGAAACAGGTCGTCATCAATGACGACCGTGAGACAAAAGAGAAGCTGGAACGGTTGGAGAAACGAGTTGAGCAACAGCGACTGAAGATCGAAGAGCTGCAGGCTCGTAAGCAGCAGCAAGAGTACGAGGTGTGCGACGAGATGCTTCCGGATCGTCATGATGAATCCGAGGATGAGCAGCAGTTGCCTCTGAAACGTGTCTTCGTCAAGCGAAAACAAAGTATTTACGACGAAGAAAAAGAATACATCGATGAAAAGGACAAAGAAGAAGATGAGCAAGCCGAAGCTTGTGCTAGCGGAGCGAGTCCCAAAATGCCTAAGGAGGAAGAATCATCGCAAGACGACAGAGCCATGAGTCCCTCGAGATCGATCGAAGACGCCAAAATCATTATTATCAAACCAGAACAGAATACACCAGACGTCGATGAAATGAGCCGCGAGCTTTGCAGTATACTTGACTCAACCGACAGCGTTGTTAAGATGCAGGAGAATGTTCTCAATAATCTAACCCAGATAACGTCTGTTGGTGAAACGTCCTCTCAAAAGGCAATGCCAATTTTGGAAACTGAAGGAGAGACTACAGAGCAAATAGCAGAAGCATTAGAAGCCCCAGATACTGAGATGACACAGGAGGAGCCTATGGAGCAAGAAGAAGTCATTACCGGAGATGATATAGTAGAACAAAGTGAAGAACAGGTAAATTGAACATAAACAAATTTTAGTAAACTTGATAAACATTTCACTTTGGTTATATTTTTATTAATTCTTAGATACAAAACTGTTAACTTTATATATTTAAATTCGTGACATTAGTTTGTTATTTTATTTTAAGGTACAAGAAGAAGAAGTAAGTGAACAACATGATCCTTCTCTCCAAATAGTTATTACACAAGCCGAAGATGAAGGAATAAAACTTCAATATGAAAACTCACAAGAAGATGTCAGCCAGGTAGAAGCTACAGAAGAGATAGCCGTTGAAAGGATTGAAAGGACACAATCTGTGTCGACGCTGAGCCCGCAGGTGCTTTCCGAAACAAACGATATGTTCGAAACGTCGGTGACATCCATAGAAGTGGAGGTGGATAAAAGTCAAGATCAGGTGAACTTGGACGAATCCGTCATTGAGATGTCGGCTACGAGGGAAACTATCAATTTGAATGAAACAACGGACAGCAGAGATAGTTTAGAAGACAAACTATCACAAATGGAGGGCTAGTGAATGATGGGTGAAAGAAAGCTTTTGTAAAATAATTGGACAATGATCATGATTGAGCGTAAGGCGCAGGTTACTGAAGTTTTAAAAAGAAACACTGATCTACCGACATATTTTAATTGTATAAATAATTTTACGATTTCTAAGGCTTTTTTTATGTTGTCTTTAAATAAGTTTTTATCCCGTTGCTACATAAATAACTGTATCAAAGAAGATATTGTACTTGGAAATCGTAAAATACAAAGTTTATGTGTAAAAAAAGTCTGTCGGTAAAGTAGTAAGTTTGCACTCTTCAGAATCAATTGCACTTTTTACTAAAAAAAAGTGATGGCTGCATCGATGACTTGATCTTTTTACAGCATCGTCTTTTATCTTTCTGTGAATTCTTTAAGTCTGCTTGCCAAAGGCTCTTACAGAGTAAGCTGAAGTATACACATAAATTACACATTTCAATATTATTGTGCGCATTCTAGTAACGATTTGTCGACTGGTTTGTATCGGTTATTACTATACATGTACCGATTGTGCTTTTCCGTGCAGGAACCGATATTTTTAAATTATTTTCTAATCTATATAATTTCATTTTATTTTATTAAGGTTTACTTATAGCGGCGCAGTCGATCTAGATAATTATGGACTCATGGTGAAGTAGATGATCCAGCGAAAACTTGTAAATACCCGATCATTCACTTCAGAATGAATTTTATATAAACGTTTATCGTCTATAATAATTGTAAGCACCCTTCAACTTAATTTGCAAAGTGAAAAGTTTAGAGCCAAACATCATATATG
The DNA here is from genome assembly GCA_900474315.1 of Torymus auratus. NCBI lineage: Eukaryota > Metazoa > Arthropoda > Insecta > Hymenoptera > Torymidae > Torymus > Torymus auratus. Next base: position 100,798 of record UXGD01000100.1, read on the forward strand.
ACTACAGATAAATAGTATACTACGACCCATGGCCAGTAAAATAAGAAATGTCTCAGAGCATATGTAATTGTCGACCGAGGCGAAGCCGAGGTTGACAAACATGTGATCTGAGGCTTTCTTTTTTACTGGCCAAGGTCA